>JAPMOB010251686.1:0-36797 GCA_029875015.1 Lepomis gibbosus
TATTTCTATACATTTCCTCTGTGCAGTGATCAGGAAGCTGAATGAATTGTACAAGAACTGTGTAGCATACTGTCGCTCCCTCAACCATCGGCTGCAGACCTTCTTGCTTGACAAACAGAAGCTTATGGACCGCTTCAATGGACTCACAGCGGAGAAGCTCATCTACAGCCACAGTGTGCACATGGTGAGCGCACCTCACAGCAGGGGATGTTGATATTCACTACAGAATGGATTTTCTCCAGTGTGCATCTTTATCTTAGCCTTAATATGTTTGTTCCTAATGTGTTCAGGTACAGTCTGCTGCTTTAGATGAGATGTTCCATTGTGGCACAGCATCAGGCCAGCGCTACCATAAAGCCCTTTTGCTGTTGGAGGGTCTGTCCCGAATCATCACAGAGCAAAAGGACATTGACAGCATAGATAAATGTATGTGACAGCACTATGACACACAAACCCCACAAGATAGGAGCTTAATATGCTAGAGTCAGATCACTTATTAATGGATTCACTAGGTGATCTTGCCTGGATTTTATTCTGATCTAATCTGAAGTTTTCACTCTCTTTGTTGTTCTCAGGTAAGCAGTGTATCGAGCGACGCCTCTCCGTTCTGCAGAATTAACAGTATTTGTGAGCTCTACAACTGCGTCCCATGAAATTGCATTCTCTTTCCTCATTCATCACCCTCAATGTAGATGGATCCTCCTAGACTGTCAGTACAAACAAACATTTTGATCGGTCTTAAGGGAAATGACCACTGGAGCATCCGCTCCTATCCCACCGCCCAGTCTGTAATTTTAATATAAATGCACAGAAGAGACTGATAGTTGTGTTTTAGAGAAGTTCTTGAAAACAGATTGTGTTATTGTTGTTTGAATACTTTGGCGTATTGTTTTGTTACAGACTGTATTAGTGTGTTGTTTTGTGTTTTGCACAAAAGAATAATCAGATTATATTATAACTGATTTTAAATGTGTTCTACTTGAAACAAGGGTAATTTAGTAGTTTCCTGTATTTGAAGTGTTTGTTATGTGTATAGTAGAAGTTCACCGGCCAACAGGAGTCCGAATATTTTGAATGAGATGACCAAATATTGCCAACGTGTAAAATGTGCCAGCTTTTTTGTACAGATTATCACAGCTGATTTAAAGGTAATGAAGGTAATGTTTTGACCTCATACAGAATAATTGTCTTACAGTCATATAGACTTACATCAAAGAAAGCAATAAGTATTTTACATTTGAATAAGATTTTAGTTTTACACTGATCCAACAATGTCCTTCTACAGGGTTATGTACTCTGTCATTAGTGACTGCACGCTACATTGGTGATCTGCTGTTTGTGTGTAACGTTATGTGTGCACATTCGTTTTTTGGATCTTTGGATTCATGTGAAAGATTGTACTAATTTGTGAACGATTTTTTTCATGATTATTGCCTGATAGTACAGTAGTTTAATACAATTACATATTTAAAATTTTGTGAAAATGTGTAGTGTTACAACAAAACTTTGTTAGAATTTATCAAATTGTCTTTTCTACTTGTATTTTATGACTGCTTGTCAGATTTGCCAAAATGAGTTGTTACACACTGTGTGATGAAAATAAATATTTATTGTTAAAACTATGGATTCTCTTCAAGTTTGTTTTAGTTTACATGCTTAATCAGTATGTAACCTTTTTATATACAGTCTATGTATGTAACGTTAAGTGGGACTTTACCAAACAATTTTTAATGTTGTCATTACAACCTTCTCCTGATTTCCAAGATCAAAATAATGTATTTGATTTGTGCAATTATATGTTTCTAAGTTATAACTACAAAAGAATAGGCACTTTGAAAAGTTTTGACTAAAAATGTTTATGTTTTGCTAAAATTTACAGCCGGTCAACAACGCCGTCGATTCATGGTAATACTACTTCCTGGAGACTGAACGACATCCGGGTTACACAAAACGTTGTGGCAGTCGCCATGTTGGTGAATGAAATTAGCTCCAAAACATTAAATAGCCGCTAGCAATATCGATATTTTATTTTTTCGCGAAATAACATTTGTTACAGCATGTGACTTATTGTAAATATGACTTAGGATTTATGAAACTACTACAGAAGGCGGATTCCCTGTAAGTAACCCCGCTGAGGTGATAACATTTATTTATTCATTAGCAGCGGGCCTGCTAGCAATACCCAGCTAACATCATTAGCATTTGCTAGCACGCGTCCCGTAGCAAGGCTGCTTGTAATGGCTGAAATAGCACAGATGGCATTATAGTAGATGTTACAACATAACATTTGTAATCTAAGTTGCGCAGATTTATTAACCAACCCTACGCCCACACTTTATTATTTTGACAATTGCTACTAGCTAGCTAGTTAGCGCTAGCTAACGTTACGCCCCGGAGCGAAAATGGAGATGGGAGCTAACGTTAACGTCGTAACAAACAATGAAAATTTAAGCCAGTACTCTGGAAATACTGCTGTGTGTAGGTAATTTTGGTTGTAATTATAATGTCGTTATTGTGTAAAAGACGAGGTACTTAGTCTAACGTTTACAACAAACCCGATAATTTCTCTGTAATTTACTGTATACGTTATTATAGGCCTAAAGTAACAGTACAAATCAGCATCACCTGTATCCGTAACGTTATATCGCCTTTGTTTAAGATGCAGGCTGACTATGGTTGATTCACAGCCTAACATCAGATGAGACTATATCAACCTCATCATTTCCATAGTTCAATGTATATCTAGCGATATAACGTTATATAAAGATTGTCTGGCGCTCAATTAAGTATGCAGGTGTTGAGATGATTGTAGCTAACGTTATATTACGTTTAATATGTCCTGTTAACCTTTTACATTGGGGAAGGTGTTTATTTCGGGCGGACAGCCCTTACCTGTGTTACCATTAACACACCACCTCTGTACCTAATAATCACATTGTGATTTGGTGTGCCAGCTGTCTGTCATGAAGTGTACTACCCAGCAGCTGCCGTTTATGTGTCTGGATTACTTGATATAAATGTTCTTTAACATGTTGGTTGGTGTGTGTGTGTGTGTGTGTGTGTGTGTGTGTGTATGTATTTAAAATTGGGAATGTGTAGGGTTTAATAGAAAAAGTGGGAGATGTGGAGAAAATCCGGTCACACTGTATGTAATAAGATATTATGTATATAAATGTTTTTATATATAAAGCTAATTAGTTTTCTGTTAAATCAATTAACTAATTAAGATAAAATAACCATACGTGAATGTCTGTTTTAGGGGAATCCAGTTAGTCGTCATCATCATCATAATCATCATCAAAACAATCATCATTAAAATCATCACGTGGATGTAAAATCATCTGAAAAAAATCCTGTATTTCCACAAAGCACTGCTGCTCATTAGGTTGCAATGATCTAATGCATCCTCAGATATTAAAGGGTCACATTCAGTAGTTAAAAATCACTTATGGTTGTACTGTGCTGTGCCTTTCCCACAGATTATTGTGTTTAGACATAGTAACAGTCTCACGCAATGCACCATGGAAGTGGATCACAGAACATGCAACGACAGCTCCAGAGATCCAAGTCTGTCAGTGGATCTGAAGCAGAGGAGCAGCAGCAGCAGCCCACCATGGCAGTTACGCAGCAGCAAGCTACAGTTAACCACCCTCAATCTCCTGTGACCACATTTTCCTCTGCTGCCAGCCCTTCAGCCCCCCAGTCACCAAATTATCAGATAATCATGAGTCGTAGCCCAGTCACTGGCCAGAACATGAACATCACTTTACAAAATGTGGGACAGATGGTGGCTGGTAACCAGCAGATCACCCTAACCCCACTCCCCATCCAGAATCCAGCATCCCCTGGCTTCCAGCATACCACACCTCAGTGGAGGTTTGAGCATGCTCCATCCTCCTACATCCAAGTCACCTCACCTGTACCCCAGCCCATGCAACCCCAAAGTCCCACCCAGCATAGCCCAGTTCCTTTGCAAGGTGTGACAAGGCCAGGAGCACCCGCAACAGCACTGGGTGTGTGTGGACAGAGTCCAACACGATTTGTTGAAGCTGGTATGTTGGTGCGACAAATCAGTTTAGGAAATCCATCGGGAAGTGGCCACTTTGTTTACCAGGAGGGCACAGGACTGGCCCAGATTGCTCCCGCCGCACCTGGCCAGGTACAGCTGGCCTCTCCAGGAGCACCAGGCTCTGTGAGGGAACGCCGACTCTCTCAGCCTCACTCACAAACTGGAGGCACCATCCACCACCTTGCACCTCCAAGTCCGGTAGCCACCGGTAATGCTCTCTCCACTCTGGCCAGCCCTGGTCACATCACCACTTCCAACCTACCTCCACAGATCAGCAGTATCATTCAAGGACAGCTGGCACGCCCTATGATATTTGAGAAGACGCAACAAGGTGTGGTTCCTGGAGTAGGAACCACAGCATCGTTCAGTCTACCCTCCTCCATTCCACCATCTAGTCCATCTCTCACCAGTCCACCCCAGGGGATGCCCAACAATCCTCTTACACCCACCAGCATGGGTATGGGCACTATGAAGAAGCAAGTTCCCAAGAAGTTGGAGGAAATTGCTCCTTCTACTCCAGAGATTGCCCAGCTGAGAAAACAGTGCTTGGAGCACCACACCAAGAAGATGGAGAGCCTGAAAGAAGTGTTCAAAGAATACCTGATTGAGCTTTTTTTTCTGCAGCACCTCCAAGGGAACATGATGGACTATCTAGCTTTTAAGAAGAAGCCCTGTGTTCCCTTGTATACTTACTTGAGACAGAACGACTTGGACCTTGAAGATGAAGAGGAGGAAGAAGAACAGTCTGAGGTCATTAATGATGAGGTATTATATTGTCTGGCTCTTGGTGTAAGATCACGTAGGACTTTACAATTAGATTACTGTACATTCATTTCATCCAGTGCATGTTGTTCCTCGTTCAAATTTGCGGCTTTTTCAGGTAAAGGTTGTTACTGGAAAGGATGGCCAAGCGGTGACACCGGTTGCCATAGCAACACAGCTTCCTCCCAATGTTTCTGCAGCGTTCTCTGTCCAGCAGCAGTTTCAGGTGATAGAGGCAACACTTGCTTTAAGGACTTCTTAAAATGAAATTGTGAATTCTGTTGAGAGTCTTTTTTTGAGAGGAAATGCCTCACTAATTCATTGAGAGGTTTTTTTTTGCAGGGACACCAAGGGGCTGCTGCTGGCACCTTGACAAACCCAGGAGATATGGATGCCTTCAAGAGGCAACAGGCTATGGTGCAAGCAGGTAGGGCAAGGATCGTAGACTCCTGTCTCTCTTATGTTGCTTTGTTTCCTCCCCGTTTGCTTTGTTTTCTGTTTGTTTTCTTTTCTCCCTCTAATTGCTTCTGCTTTTAGATATTTGGCATCCTCTACTAGCGCTCTGTGTTGAAAACCCGAGGAAGGAGAGGTGACCTGTAAGGTCTTCAGAAGATCATTGCTCTGTGCCTAGTGCTTTTGTTTTGCGTTATGAGGGTATTGTGTGTTTTAAATCCCAGATCAGGCTAAGAGGTCCCGGATTGACGTTGGTCGCCATGGGCTGATTTTCCAGCATCCTGGTGTAGGTCCTTTAGGATCACCTGGCGTTCCACTCCAGCAGCTTATGCCAACTGCGCAAGGTAGGAGTGCTACTACCAGGCAGTTCTGTGTTCTGTTCGATGCTGCTGGACGTACCACCTTCCTCAAACTAAGGAGATTTTAAAAAAGGGCATCACAACATTCATCTTCTACAAACAAACTTCAAGCAGCATCAACAAAAAGATCTTCATCCCTCTGCTGGATTTCTCAGCAGTCCACAGGAAGTTCAGGCTTAGCTGTACCAGCACCAGCTCTCTCTGTCAGGATAAATGGGGAAGAAGACAATCCTGAACAAGTCTGAAGAAGAGTAGCCACTCAATGGGAAGATGCCATGTCTTATGATTTTCCTTTTTTGTTTTAACTAGTGATCACCCCTTGTTATCCATCTTTTCTTTTTTGAAGTTTGTTCCTGTAAGTCATCTTTTTTTGGACAGACTTCCCGTGCTGATGGATTTTCAGCTAATTTGGAGGTGGATCACAGAAAGTGGGAACCCTGCGGGAATAAATTCATTTCCAATGGGTTTTGCTTGTTTTCCCATTTTATGAATCCACGTGTCATACTTCTTTTTGGTTTCCCATTGTCATTCCTTCACAAGTCTTTCCCTGTCCGATTGTCCGTCCTTGCATCATCAACAGGGATTCAAAATCATCAATCTTACATTCATACACATCTTCAAGAGTGTCTTTATTTATCTCATGTTCACATTTAGTTGATTTCCTTCCATGTTATTTCATGGCATTTTGTTCTGACTTGGCTTCTTTCCCTCAGTCTAAGTAGGAGGGGAATCATGTGGAGGAGTTGCGTTCGCGGTCACAGGTTTTTGCGATTGTGGTGGTGTGGGTGTGTCAGGGCCAGGTGTTGATGGCGTCTAGGCAAGGTGGTGTGACGTGCAGGGAGGTAAGGCAGGCGCTGCTTTAGTGTGCACAGCTCCGCTCAGGCCTGCTGTCTGCAAGACCCCATGTGTGTCCTTGTGCTCACCTCTGTGCTTTGTTGCTATGTGAGGCATCCAGATGCCTTGGTTACTGCTAGAATGACATCGCTTCATGCATGCCAAACATATGGTGTTTTTGTGCGTGTCCGCTCTATATTTTTATTTCCCCTTTCTTCTCCCTGTCTCTTTATTTTCAAAAGTTTTTTTTCATTTTCCTTTGTAACATTTGTATTTGTCCTTTCTAAAAAAACTCTCTTATTGCATGTATAATTTTTGATGTTTTTAACCACATTCTCTCAACATTTGAAATACAATGTTTTGGTTTTGCATTAATCAAAGTAGTATTTTATTTGAGAGACATGTAGATTCTCACATTGATTTCATTTCTTCCGTAACCATTTTGCTGTATGACTTTCATTAGTTTCCGCTCTGATCATCAGGAAGTAGTACACTACTGTTGATTCATACAGTACATCTAGTTCATTAAGGCAAGGTTCTGAGGAGCTCTAATAGCTGAAGCTCAAACAGTCATTTAGAATTTAAAAGTACTGTTTCATTATCTACTTATTAGCTTGAAAATATATAACTTGTTAAAAGGGGTCTCTCAAATATATTTTTGTAATCTAGCATGAGTACAAAAAGACATTTACGAAACACTTCACTTCAGAAGACCAGATTTGCAACTTGATTTTTACTGTCTTTCTTTTGTGTTGCTTTCTGTACTACCCTCTTGTTTGTCCTATAATTTGGTTACTATGTGTACAGGCGGGATGCCGCCTACTCCTCAAGCGGTCCAGATTGCAGGACAGAAGCAGAACCAGCAACAATATGACCCATCCAAAGGACCTCCAGTGCAGAATGCAGCAAGCTTACACACTCCTCCTCCCCAGCTGCCTGGCAGGTTGCCGCAAGGTGCCCTTTCTATGGCAGGACTTTCCATGACTCTCTCTCAGCAGGCTCAGTTAGTGGAGAACACAGCTCAGCTCGGTGGTCAGCTCCAGTCACAGTTGAAGGTGCAGGCAGGTGGGCCTGTCCTGGCCACACAAAACCCCCACACACAACTCCAGGCCCAACTGCAGCAGCAGATGCAGCCAGGTCTTCATCTCCAGTTGCAGCCCCAGCAACCACAATCCCAGGCCATGTTACAGTCAGGACAAGCGGTCAGTCAACCTGAAACCAGTTTTCATGTATGCTTGTAACTAAATAATGAGACCTCAAATTGTCATATTAAGAATATTATTTTCTCCCTTCTGCATAGACGGTGGCACTTGCTCGTCCTGGTACAGAGTCAAACCAGCCAGTTCAGAGGATTATGACCAACTCGATATCCATGACATCCATGTCTCCTGCTCCTCTCTCAGTTCCCAATTCTGTTCCAACCCCTCATACAACAAGTCCACTCCGGCCTCATGGCTCAAACATAAACCCCAGCACCCAGTCCAAACTGACTGGAACCAATGGCATATCCACGGTCAAAATTGGTGCCTTTGGACAAAGTGCAACCATGCAGTCCTCACAGGAGGGTTCTCAAGATAAGCAAGTTGAGCAGGCCAAACTGGTAAGTTCTGCTTATGATCTTGGCCTGAATAGATCTGTGCCTTTTAAATGTCTTAAATACACGTATTGTGACAGTTTGTGTGCACAGTTTTAAATTTAACTGTTAGGGGTGCCAGCCAGGTCTCTCCCCTGGCAGTAAGATACTGTTTTTAAACCAAATGCCACAAAGGATATATTTTAAAAGAACAAATACCCTCTCACTGAATGACTGTAAAATAAATGAAAAACCACAAACTCAAAAGCTTAGTTCAAAAACCAAATATTAGTGTATTTTAGATTTCACACAATCAAAGTAAATCATAATACAACTGAAAATTCCACTTCGGGTTTTAACGCACACTTAAAGCAAACAATCTCAAACAGATTAGTGGCAGCTCATTTTCAAAACACAAAAATAAATTCAGGCCAGTGCCAAAGCAAAAAAAATAAATAAATAAAGCTGTTTAAGTTACTTAGTTAAAAAAACAAAACGTCATAGTACTTGAAATGAGTTTGAACACTCATAGAGTCCAGTCAGTCAGTCCAGTCCAGTCAGTCGCAGAATCCAGTCCGGGTTTTTGCTGCAAGGTGGTGAATGATTTCCTGGCTTCCGCAAACAATTTTGAACGGCGAATGTTGGTGATCCGAGGGTGAAGTGAATTGTACAGGATGGCAAAAAGTTGAAAAGTCACAGTTGAAGAATGATAGGCAAGGGATTTACTACCTTACTTTTCTCTATTCTTTCTGAAATACAAGTGTTTTGTTCCAGCCACTTCAATCACTACTCCCCTCTTCGCTCCTTCCGACACACTGATTTTAACCGGGAGGAGGTTTAATTGTCGCGCCACCCGGCAACGAATCAGTGTGGCTCTTTTTCAAATGGGCGTTTCAGGGGTTTTTCCATTAATGTGAAACCTGGTGAATCGCAGGTTGTCACACTATGTGTCAGCTTTGAATCCAGTGAATACTGTCTGTATTGTTTCTTGAAAGCAGCTTTTCACTTCTTCATAGTCATTTATAATGGTATTTGCTCAATGATGTCTGTTGATTTTATTTCTTATATATTCTGCGTATATTATCTTGTATTTGTGTATGTTCATTGAGTAAGGGTTTAATTTTGGTGCTCAATAACCTCAGTAATCTCTTTATTGGAGCATCTGATACAGGACTGAACATTGTTGATTTCTGTTCTTATATCACATGCTGTTTCTATTTCCCAGGAGAGTCAAGTGCATCAACGCATCTCTGAGCTAAGGAAGGAGGGCCAGTGGTCAGCCAGTAGGCTCCCGAAGCTTGTGGAAGCCTCACGTCCAAAGTCTCACTGGGACTACCTCCTGGAGGAGATGCAGTGGATGGCAGCTGACTTTGCCCAGGAGAGAAGATGGAAAGAGGCTGCTGCTAAGAAGGTATGGCAGAGAATGATTCACAGGGAGAGATGTGAAATTACACATAGGCACAACAAATGGGAGACTCACTGCAGAAACTGATGTCTTTCTGAAAGCCAAACTGTCTCATGTGTCTCTGCTACAGCTTGTTCGCACGTGTGCTCGTTACCATCAAGAGCAGAAGAAAAGTGAAGAGAGGTCAAAGAAAGAAAGGGAAATTCATCTTCGTCACATTGCCAGCACGATTGCCAGAGAAGTGGAATTCTTCTGGTCAAACATTGAGCAGGTATGTTTATTTATTTGTTTTTCCTAATCATGAAACATTGTCATGATTTATGAGTGAAAACAGTGTTTTTGTCAGTCTGAATGAGATATTTATTCTGTCAGGTTGTGGAAATCAAACTCCAGTTTGAAATTTATGAGAAGAGGCTTAAAGCACTCCGCTTACAAAAAGCCTCAGCCAAAGGTACGTCCCTCTGAGCAGCTACAAAATATAAAACACAACATGTTTGTCCTACATCATGAGCTTTGACTTTCCCTTCACTTGGTTCTGATGCCAAGCTCAACTGTGTCGATTAAACTAACCTGTAACTACTTTTCTAAAAAAACAGATTATTTTTGTATTGAACTTAAATTACTTGTGTTACAGTACCTGGTCAGTCAACAGGAGTGAAAGCTGATAAAGAGGTAGGTTCTTCTGACTTTTAATGAATGAAGATGCAAATGCACCGATTGCATTTCATTCATTTGTTAAAAAAAAAAAAAAATGTTTTTTCTTTTGATAGGAGGCGACAACTTCAACCAGAAAAAGAAAATCAAGTTCGTCCTTGGTTGATGAAGACGGTATGTGTCAAACTATTGAGGTTCATATGGCAAAAAGATAAAAACATAGATGTTCAGTTCAGAGTCTGTACAGTTTTTGTTGTACAGTTGTCTTTACTCTGCAAAATCATTACAACTGTTCATTATTTGACTGTCTTTTCTTGTAGTCCTAGATGAAGAAAGCACCATAGAGGAACAGGAGGCCATGGAGGGAGAAGCAGACCACAAGTCAGAGTTGGTTGACCTTGCCAAAGATGGTACTTTTTTTTTGTTTTACTTCTCTGTGTATGTTGAGAGGCAGGATTGGAAGGAATGAAGCGTTATATTATCTGTAAACTAGGCTTCACTGGTATGCATTTTTTAATAACCTGCCATTACACTGTAACACATTAAGAGTAGTGTTACCAACAAGTTTTGCCTAGAGTGACCTTATCTGAGCTGAAAATTGCTATATACAGGTGCATCTAAAAAATTTAATTTTGAATTTGAATAACGGATGTTCATTGTGAGCACCAGAACCAGACTGAGAGATTAAAAGGCTCAGGAAACCTTTGCAGTTGTTTGAAGTTAATTAGCTGATAAGAGCTTTTCTCAGGTCAGGTTTGTATTGTAAATCATTTTATTCTAAAATTCTAGTATATTTTGAGACACTGGAGTTTTGATTTCCATGAGCTGTTTAGAGATGTTTTCAGATTAAAACAAACCAAAGGCTTAAAATATTTAACTTTATGTGAAATGAATCTAGACTATATGAAAGTTTCACTTTTTACATTTACTTTTCGACTGTATTCTTAATTTTCTGAGATTAGTGAACCTGCTGTTCACTACTGTGGCTCATAATGTTGAATTATTATAAATTCATGAGGTAAACACCTTTGGCATTTATACTAAGAAAATATTCTCAGGTACTATATTTTCTTTTCTGAACATGTTACAAATGACTCAATAAACCATTTAGTACCAGAATTAGTTGTCTTCGTGTCTGTATTGTTTAATCAAACGCTTGTGTATTTTACTTTTAGCTGAGATGCCTCTGGATGCTTTGATGAAGCAGTACGCTGGAGCCTACGTTGATAGCTTTGAGTGGCCTCAGCCTAGTCGACACAGTGATGAAGATGACCAGGATGAGACTGAAGGTGACTTTTGTATCTGAAAAATCAAGTCGTCATGTTCATCCTCATACCCGTTAGCTAATGGTTGTGAATTATGCGACTCTAAAGATGTTATTATTTTATTTTCCAGAAATGCGGTGTCCTGCAGGCAGTCCACCTGAGGCAGTGTTGATTGACTCCCTGCTTAGTGTGGACCAGTACCGTGGTGCTGACAAAGCCTCTTCCTCCGACTCTGATGGGAAGCCTGCCAAAGATATAGCTGAAGTGGCAGCTGCCACAGAGCTCATCTTGCCCAAGGGCAGCTTCAGGACAACTTCCTCAGTAAGACACTTGCACACAAACGCAGACACACAAACGAGAAATATTCCTTTTATTATTTTTTAACTGGTGGTTTATTTTTCTAGACCCGCAGCCCAGCTCCTTTTCTACTGCATGGGTCGCTGCGAGAGTATCAGCAAATTGGTGTGGACTGGCTGGTAAACCTTCACAAGAAACACCTCAATGGCATTCTTGCAGATGAGACGGGCCTTGGCAAGACCGTACAGACAGTGGCGTACATGGCCCACTTAGCTGGCCAAGAGGGTATTTGTCTGTTTAAAGATATACATGATTTTTTTTATAGTGGATGTTTTTTTGTTGTTGTTTGAATGTCATAAAGACATATTCTGTTTTTGACCACAGGCATCTGGGGACCCCACCTTATCGTAGTAAGGACGAGCAAGTTGCTAAATTGGGAGGTGGAGTTCAAGCGCTGGTGTCCTGGCCTTAAGATCCTCCTGTACCTTGGCAACAGAAGGGAGCGCAGATCCAAGAGAATGGTAGTTTTTTGCTTTATTTAAACAACGCATATTGAAGACATTACTCAATGTAGAAGGCCATTTTTTCCCACAACAAACGGCTGTAAATGTGATAACACATCATCTGATCATTGATCTACAGTGGTGGGCGGAAGCCAACAGCTTCCATGTGTGTGTGACATCCTACAAGCTGCTGATGAAAGACCAGAGCCACTTTCTGAGGAGAAGGTGGAGGCACCTGGTCCTGGATGAGGTGCAGCTCATCAAAAATATGACTGAGAAACACTGGGAAACAATCTTTGCTCTCAGAAGGTAAGCTGGGTTAAACACATTTTATTAAATCCAGTTTATTGAGAATCAGGATTAAAATTCGTCAGTTTTGTTAATTCAGTCATTATCACACATTAAGAGCTGTTAGGGAGTGACAGATATGCATATGTTCAAATAGTACAGAGCAAATTAATTCACTGATGAGATCATTTCCATGTCAGTTTTAATATTTTGCCAGATGTTTCTGCACAATGTGTCTCATTTGACTGATTAAGTGAGATGTTTCTGTGCTTCTTCCAGTGAGCAGAGGATTCTCCTCATCAACACACCTCTACAGAATACTCTAAAGGAGCTTTGGACCATGATCCACTTCCTTTTGCCAGGAATCACCAGGGCCTACTCTGATTTCCCTGTTAAGGCAGGCACAGACCAGAACCAGGACTACTGCCACAAACTGGTCATCCGCCTGCACAGGGTGGGTATTAATGTGCCACAGTAAAAATAAGAAACTTGATTGATTCACTTCATCTGCAGTCCTGAAATACTCATTCAATATGAACTCCTCTGACTCTTCATCGTAGATGATCCAACCTTTCATCCTGAGGCGCTCCAAAAGGGACGTGGAGAAACAGCTGCCCAAGAAGTATGAGCACATCCTAAAGTGCCGTCTCTCTGGCAGACAGAAGAGCCTTTATGAGGATATCCTCACTCAACCAGGGTGAGATATTTGCACCACATGGATCGTTATATTGTGATATCAAAGTAAAGTTTTCCCTGGCACTGAGAGCAATAGTTGATCATTTCACTGCAGATGAATCAGGCTTCATCAACATCAGACACAACAAATACTGGAGTCACATTATATTTTAAATAAGGCAATTAAACTGGAAATATACAAATTAATCACTTGACAGCAGTTAAATCTTAATTACAACATGTAATATGTTCATATTTTAACGTGTTTAAATCAGCTTAACACTTTAATTTTTACTGGGAAAGACCTTTTTATTATCTATACTATTTGGGGGGGTTGTCAAGGTGTAAATGTTTTATAATGTTGGTTGCTTCTTTCTTTTGTTCTGTTTGTAATTATGTCTTCTATCTGGGTGTGATCCCCTAGAGCTCAGGAGGCGCTGAAGACCGGTCATTTTGTCAGCGTGCTACAGGTCTTGATGCAGTTACAGCGAGTGTGTAACCACCCTGAGCTGGTGGCACCCAGAGAGAACAGCAGCTCCTACTTTTGCTCCTCACTACAATACAGCATCCCATCACTGGTGCTGGGAGCTCTTCAGAATGACTCAAGCAAGGTAAACACTTGTTTTTTTTGCATTGCTGATGATGATGCACCACGGTGCAGATGGTTCTAGCCATCTTTGGCTGTCTTCATTCAAAGATTATGTGTTTACAACCTAATTCGGCATACAGGGTTGGGAGGATTACTTCAAAAATGTAATGTGGTACGATAACAAATTACTTGTTAAAGAGGTCATATTATGCTTTTTGGCCTTTTCCTTGTCCTTTATTGAGTTATATACCTTTTTGTGCATGTAATAGGTTTGCAAAGTGAAAAAGCCCAAAGTCCACCCCAAAGGGAGTTCCCATCTCCCACAGAAAACTCTGCTCTGAACTGCCTGAAAACAGCTCATTGGTAGTCCAGCTGCGTACCTTTCTTCCCTGTGATGACACAGGGAAGAAAGCTAAATGCGCCTCATATAATATAATGCTCGCCAAGTGTATACTCCGACACGCAAAACACAGAGGGGATTGTTAGTGTTAAGCATACACTGTATAAAGATGTTTAGACATTTCCGCAAGTACTGAAGGTATTCAGGGGGTGGGGGGGGGGCTCAGTAGGGAATGATGGAGCGGTGCGAAGCTAGATTGGGAACCGGATCTGGTCGGTCGGCCAATGAAACGTCAGTCACGGCATGAACAGGACCGAATGTGGATTTGTTTTTCCCTGAACAAGAGTGCTACAAAAGATTCATATGTTTTGTGATTAAAAGAAAATGAATCCATGAAATAAATATATTTGTATCATTGGACAGACAAATACGAACTTCTTAAGGATAAAATGATTAATTTTAATAAAGCTAATCATTTGTTTGTTCCTTGATTTATACGCTGTCCTCCCTTTTAGAACCTAATATTATTCTATTTGTTGCATGTCTGCTTTCTGTTTTCTGTCTATCATTTCATTTTTTATATTATGTAATTCCTTCTTCTTGATTTTGAACTTTTTGCATGCTGAATATCTTTTTTGTCATAATGTGATTATTATAAAAAAAAATCTCTGTGCATTGATCCACTTCTGCTGTTGTCTTTTATCCTCGTAGATTGCAAACATGTCCTTGTTTGATCTGATCAACAACGAGAACAAACTGACTCGGTATCAGACTGAAGAGTCTGTACCCAAACTAAAGGTCACTCAGCAGCTCATAGAGGAGATCTACACTGGTCCAGATCCACCGGCACGACCTAAGCCATGCCCAATAAAACCCATGAGGTCAGTCAAGTAACATTCAACGTTGATGTTCAAATAGTTCTACAATGTAAACCTAAATATTGGTAATCTGTCGTTGAAACAACATGATCAGTGCATTTTTTTTCTGTTTAGATTGTTCCAGCCGGTGCAGTATGGGACAAAGCCAGAAGGTCGTCTGGCTGCCATCACAGGTGCAGCAGGCCAGCGTCCTCCAACGAGCTCTCCCGTTACTAGCACCTCTGCTTCCACCACCAGCCAGTCAGGCCAGACCAGGGGCAAGTCCCCTGTCACTACTACAACTACTACAGCCACATCTCACGGTAAGACCATTTCAGGGGAAGACTCAGTAAAGGACAGTAAACTTTGTTTTCACAGTGGCTAAAGGATTCCAGGTGGTTTCATCTAACATCAAAATACAAACACCAGTAGCTGTTTTGTTGGTGCCTTTACCTAATGTGCTTATATTAGTGTTGTCTTTATGAAATGTGCAATGATACAAGGTTATGCTGCATGATTGTGATGCTGTCTGTTTTGGATTTAAATTAACCTGATTTACTGTCATGCTTAAGAAAAAGTCATTCACACTGTGCCCATACTTTCATGTATTACAATCATTAGTGCTTGCAGCGCATTTTAAAAATATGTATACAGTGTGTACATATTTATGGACTGTGCTGTGTGAGTTTTAACTTAAATGAGAGGTTTGGGACACCTTAACTGGTGGGTTTCATTTGTTTACGTTAATAAATCAATGCAGCAGTGGTGGGCAGGCCACATTATTTCCCTTAACAGCAGCACAGCCATTTGGGTAATAGCTAAAAGTTGTTATTGTAAGGCAGCTACAGCTACTACGTCATATAGTGACTACTAGCCGTGGGTCCCCTATTACTGCTTTATGAAAAGTTGTGCGAGGTAGCGATATTGCAAAATAGGTTATAATGAAAGAGATGAAGTTTTGGTGAAGTTTGGCTGCCACCAAATTCACCCACTGTCATACCAAATTTCATTCATTGTCAGGTAATATATTTCCAAACAATAAAATTGTTAGCAGTCATGAACGCATCAAGAACATCCCTTGCTGTGTTGGCCCACCACTGCTGAGTGAGTGTATAGAGGAGACTGTTTAATCATACTAATGATTTGACTAAATATTGGGTCACCCCTAACATGTAGTCCCATACCCCCATTGCCTTGTACTTCACAGCGTTTGGATCAGCTACTCTGAGAGCCCAGACTACCCCTCCTGTCAACAGCAGCAGCAACACTGCCGCCTCCACTGTAGCCTCCTCTGGGAACAGTGGCATTGGGCAGCATGTGTTGGGGGCTACCTCTGTAGCCTTGGGCCAGACATTAGCTGGCACAGTTGTGGGACCTATAGCTCCAATTAGCCAGCCAGGATTAGCACAGTTCCCCAGGCCAGCTCTAGCCCCCAGCCATGCCATCCAGCCCAGCTTACTGTCCCAGAGGCTGGTTCTTACATCCCAGGCCCAGGCACGGTTGCCTAGTAAGTGGCCACCCCTCCCCTCCCTTCCCTCTCAGCATTTCCCCTCCACCTCTGGCACAACAGTATGGGGTGCTCTACACTGAGGCCTTCACTTGGGGTACTGCTGATATGTGTTCAGTCTTTACTCCTCCAGGGAAATGGCTTTGTACATTGACTCAAGCGTGCAATCGTAGCAGCACTGGTGGTGCAGCAATTTTGGTAATGGCAGAGGTGCAATGTATCAATAGTTATACAACTCATGGTAAAAACAAATGTAGCCATATCAGCAGCATCTCCATAGTCTCAGCGTTCTCCAGTTTCTTTCTCGAAACCTGCATGTACACTATGAACAACCCGCTTATGTTGCACCACACATAACCACACTATTTAACTTAATTATTATGCCCCCTCCTTCTTCTTTTTAATATTTTTTTCTCCCAGTTTACTAATATTCTTTTGTCTTTTGCATCAGCCCAGCTGCAGGAAGAAATCCCAAAGCTTTGGTTGTTTAATTTTTTTCCCCTTTGCTAATGTTATGAATTCCCTCTGATGTTGAGCATCACTGCAATGCATGTGAAACATGTCCCACAAATTGCCAACCCTTTCTGCCTCAAATGTGAACAGAGAAACCTTTTCAGTAACAACACACAGAATTTGAATGTTGCTGAAACCTTTTGAATGGGATTCTTGAAGTTAATACATTTGAAAAATAATTTTAGACCAGCAGGTGTCAAGAGACCTTTTTGCAATTTGTGCACATAATTCAGTGGTATGTAATCTCAATCTAATGACTCATGCACACTGATATACTGGGCCCACTAATTTGTGCCTTGTAAATACATTGATCGCTTAATAAATGCTGTGTATAAATTAATGAAATTAGCAAAATCAATCTATTAAGGGAGCTCAAAAATATATATAACTGTTGTTTAACAACCAAAATCTGAAATATATCGAATGTATATTTGAACTATTTCGATCCACAGGTCCACAGCCTGAAAAAGTTTACTGTGTGTATTGTCGCTGCATTTAAACAGCACAATGTGTTGTCATCACTATTACTAATTTGTGAACATAAAATGTCTTTTTTTCCCCCTCTGAAAGCTGCTGAGTTCTGTAAATTTTGCAAATCTAAATTATTTTTACTGCATTGCTTTTTCTTCACACCACAATTGATATCTTCAATAAACATTCTTAATGTAGTATCTTGTCAGTCAATGTGCTAATACCATTGACACATTTTGATGGCTTAGAATAATTCTTGTTTCCTAAAATTGCCATACTGCTATGCCAACATACTGGGCACCTTTTATTAGAGGATATTCATTTGAAATATAAAAGCTGAATGGAAATCTTTGTTGTGACCTGAGGAATCCAAAGTTCATTATGACATTTCCACACTACTTGTACTCCCCTTGTTTCCAAAAAATGCATAAACGGCAATGTTTTTATAAATTCTCAATATAATTTAAGGCCAATCAGAATGAGTGCATTGCTTCAACATGAATGGCTAAAAGGTTAAACCAGCATTGAACAAAATACAAATTGAATCATTAAAAAATATATACAACTTTACCTGTCAATTATATAGTTTTAATTGACTGGCTGTCAAGTGCAGTGCTTTATTTATGCATATGTTTCAGGCTCTCTGTGTCACCTGGGGACTGCCCTTGTAGCAATTTTCTTTCCCCTTCAGGGTTTGTAAAACTAGGAGCTGCTCTGGTTCTGTTGTGGAGGGCGGCTGTGCTCGCTCCTCTGATTAATCCACCCCGGTTCTGCATGTCTTTTTCACCCTTTAACTAACTGATGCAGAGTATATTGTTTTGTTAACTGTTAAAATGTCATGACTTTTTAATGCTGTCTTTGATGAAGTGTCTGTGCCTCTCTTTCCATTGAAGGTGGAGATGTGGTCAAGATTGCCCAGCTGGCCAACATAGCAGGCAGTCAGAATCGTATAACCCAGCCAGAGACCCCTGTCACTCTGCAGTTTCAGGGTAACAAGTTCACTTTGTCCCCCAGCCAGCTCCGCCAGCTCACGACTGGACAGCCCTTGCAGCTCCAAGGTACACTCGGTAATGTACATCCCATTGTCACACTTTTTCTCAACTTAATACTCTTCATTCCTTCCTTTGCATGCTTTTTATATTTCCATGTAATTCACCTGCGCTTTGATGAGTATCACATAGGTGTGCTCCTCGTTTTAGACCTTTATATCAAATTATGGATGCTTATTTTAATTGTCTTCAAGTCCTTAAGGCATGTCACCCTCACCTCTCCCCATGTTTCTGTGATCAGCTGCCAGTGAAGGCTTTGAATTAAATGCAGTTTAGATGAACATTCAGTCCAACTGAAAATAACTTGCATTTTTGTCTGCTACAGCATACAAATCTGTAAATGCTCTGTTCTGTAAATCACTTGTCCCGTGTTCACCTTTGCAGTAAAACTCCAAGTATGTGGTAGAAATCTCTAAATTTTCTATTTTTTGGTTTCATGATGGCGACCAGTAGTTTTGTATTATTTACACAAAATACTGCTCTGGTATCCATTTATGTTAATGGAGACCTTATTTTAATACACCCAATATAATCTTGCATAAAAAAGTAACCTCAGCGCTGAGCCAGACAGCAGCCTGTTACACTAAACAGAGCCACAGACTCTGAACAGCAACCCACATTGGCTTTCTCCTTATGATCTAACTTACATACACATGCCTTGTCCTCCACAGTAGCTTGTTGAATGAGCCACTAAACAAACATTCACAGATGAAAAGTGCTCTGCCAACGTCAGTTCGACAGTTAGATACATAATGTGATCAGCTGCAGCACATTGAACAGCATGTAAAGATGCCTATTAATGTCTTTCTGGTCTGGTTAGATGCTGGTGTGGTCCTTACTTTCAATACCACTAACAACACACTGTCTGTAGCAGCCTGACAGCTGCTGTCAGTCAAACACTGACACACACAGAGAAGTCTGGAAATTTGAGCCCCGAAAAGTGTAGTAACAAAGTGGGAAATGTGTTTGAACCCTGCCAATAGTTTTATTGCTGTTGCAATTTCCTTGATGTACTGTTGTTTCTGCCTTGTCATGCAAACCTTTATTCCTATACCATGACAGTTAATTTTATTTTTCCCCTTTATTTGAATAACCAAGTGTGTCTTACATGCATTTGGTTTCTTTATGTGTCATGGATTTAGGCAACATCCTGCAGATTGTGACAGCTCCAGGGCAGCAGATCATTAGGCCCCAGGGATCCATGGTAATGCAAACAATGTCACAAGCTGTTCCTGCCTCCAACGCCTCGGCTACACCTGGCACACCTCATCCTGCCCTGTCAACAGCCCAACAAGGTGAGTAATTCACACTGAATAAATTGCATTACTATCTCTGAATAACTGTCACTTGTTCAATTATTTGGTAAAATCCTCCAACACTAATGTATTATACTGTTGACAGTTTACATTTCTGAGGGACATACGATGCTGCATTATTTCCATAATCACACCTCTTTTCCTGGTCAATATATTTAACACTGTTAATGGCAACGTCACTTATTGCAGCACTCATTGTAAATTGATATTATTAATTACTGAGGTCTGTTGACATTGTTTATTTCTTTTTAAGCTTTGGGTGTGACTACAAATGCCACGTCAACCCCCACCAAGCTCACTACTGCAGCTCATGCTGGTTTTCAGGTCTGTACATTACTTTCAAACAGGGTAATGTCTGTAATGCTCAATTTCACTCTTTTAATAATCTCAAGTCAAATCATTTTTACAGCATGTATGCATACATTTCTGAATAAAAATTGTCATGTGTATCATCTCTCATTGTAATGTACAGGAGTCTTCAGAAGAAAAGACTCCACAGCTGAAGGAGCGTTTGAGCCGCCTCTTTCAAGCAAACGAGCGACGCTGTAACCGCAGAGTGTTGTATGGGTCAGACCTGCTGCAGGCATGCACTTTGAGCTCAGAGCCTGGCCACACTGCCCTGACTGCTGGAGGCTGGAGGTGGGTGGGCAGAGAGAGCTGCCTCAGGGCCCAGAGAACCTGCGTGGCTACCGTCTCTACACTACAGTCCACTCTGCTTTCTGTGGAGGACCGCCTGGAGGCCGCCAACGGTCTTATCAAGAGGTGCTTCAGCTCAGGATATTAATGCCTCCTTTATTCTATACTGCACATGTTTTTCCAAACCATAAAATACCTTATGAATCCATGCATTGTAATTATATATGTTACTTACTGGCCATGTTGATGGAACTGCATTAGTTGGGTAAAGCTATTTTTTATGCAGTGTTAGAAATAGCTACTATCTCTAACACCATTTTAGCTATAGATTTTAGACATTTAGATATTAATTTACCTAAGAGGGTTTATCACAATGTACTTGTTTTATTTCTTGATCCAAATAATTACTGTCTCATTTACATATACTGGATTTTACTCATCGGTGTTGACTACCATTGTCATCTTGTAGACTTGTATGTGTGGTGCCTCCAGCTGTAGCCCCACCTGCTCAACTGTATGCAGCCAATCCCCCAGTTCCCTACAGCCTTGAGCAGAAGTCCCTTCACCGCCGCCTACAGGAGGCCTCTGCCCCCCACAGTGCTGATATCCACCACTTGGCGTCCAGGCATCTCTTCCATTTTCCTGACCTGCAGTTAATGCAGATGGACTCAGGTTAGCCCAGCAACTTACATGCAACAAGCTGATGCTATAAAATGAATACAGTGAAAACTACAACATAACTAACTAATGACTAATATGCATTGTGTGTAGCACAAACTCCACATTTAATCTGCCTACACAGGTCGAATGACTCATCCCACATTTTGCTTAGTATACTTTTATTTACACAGAGAACAATAGGCTCTCCATCCTTAAGCATCTATTGTAAAAACATCTAAATGCACTATGTGTACACAAAATTTACATTTAATTTAAAAATAAACAATACTGGCATGATCTGTCTGCTGCCCAAGTTTTTCCTTATCCAAGTAGAGGGTCTAAGTATATAGAGGCTGTTGTGTAGTGTGCAGGTTCTGAAGCCCTTTTAGGCAGTCTTGTGATTTTGGGCTGTATAATTAAAAATTGGGGTTATAGAGAAAAATGCACCCAATAATCTGTATAAATCTACCTGTTATCTGGGAAACATTACTGTTACTATAAAACTAAAATGAACCTCTCTGCAACTAGGGTTAACTTTGTAAAATGATCGGACCATAACCAAGAATTATAACTTTTGATATTTTTCTTTTCCAAAGGTAAACTGGAAGCTCTTGCCATTCTGCTGCAAAAGCTTAGGACAGACAGTCGTCGTGTCCTCATCTTTACTCAGATGGTGAAGATGTTAGACATCCTGGAGACCTTCCTGGATTACAGGCAGCTCTCTTACGTGCGGGTTGATGAAAGCTTCACTCCGGACGAACGACAGGTAAAATCAGCACCATATTAAATTGGTACCAGCGTCAAAATTTCACAGAAAATCTTATGAGACTTGAAATGATATGTACCATTAGACCAATGATGAATGAAGTTTGTTGAGTCTGCATTGAACCACTAAAAAAGCATAAATTGCTACTGCCATTATAGGGGAGGCACTGAGCTCCCGCAGTGGGAACGGTATTATCAAATCTACTGGTGGACTCATTTCTACCGTTGCATGGTATATACCGTCATATATGCTTCTGTCCTGGTTTTGGCAGAAATTTAGAAATAGCGTTGCTGTAAGAAAATAAAGATGCGGAAAAATAAAGATGAGATGAAACGTCAATGATCCTTTCGGGAATTTATATAAACTAGTACAGTGCCCGTTCACAGGGGCCGATTGACGCCTCCCTGCACTTTTTGTTTCACCTACCAGCATGATGACATTAACTCCGTTTCAACTATTCACTACCACATCGGACCGTATAAGCCCTGTCCCTGCAAGCGTACCCCGCTCACGCTGTTGCAGAGTGGCGCAGCATAAGCCCCGCCTACTAGAGCTGCTCTGCTTTGCCCCTGCGAGAATTGCCCACTATCGCTGCTGCAGAGCTCTACTCAGCGCTGTTCTCTACTGTATTTATTAATTCAGAACCTGTTGCACATTCAAATTGCACTAAACGCGACACTGCACTCCCACTGGTCTGCAGCAACACACCCGCCACGTTTGAAGTTAATTGGATGAATGGTTCCGGACATAATTGAAATACAAACACACAGACAGACACCCAAACACACAGAGATTACTTCCCTTTTTAGAGAGATAAGGAAGGGAATAATGTGCTGTTATTAAACAGGGAGACATTTGGACCAGAAAATCCATAAAAAAGTAAATTTTTTACCGAAATGTTAACAGTTTTTCTTTGTCCCAGTCTGTTCATGTACGCTCTGTTTTGTCCCTGCAGGAGAGCATGAAGAAGTTTAACCGGAACAGGAAGGTGTTCTGCAGCATCCTGACCAACCGCTGCTGCTCTGCAGTTGGGACTGTCTTTGATGCAGATACCATCATCTTCTACGACACAGACCTCAATCCCAGCATGGACGCCCGCACCCAGGAGTGGTGTGACAAAATAGGACGTTCCAAGGATATTCACATATACAGGTGAGATTATTATTACTACAGAGAAACCTGTTTTAGTTTTGTGTTCATTAACGCATCGCTTTGAAAACTCTAGATATAATTTACTGAACTTACTTTTTGTGTGTTGCCCAGGTTGGAGAGTGGGAACTCCATTGAAGAGAAGCTGCTGAAGAACGGCACCAAGGACCTGATCAGAGAGGTGGCCGCCCAGGGTACTGACTACACCTTGGCTTTCCTCACACAAGTAAGTTGAACTCACAAACTCCACACACTTTTTTTGATGTCCTTGAAGCTACATTTATTGTAACTATAACAGCCATTTGTGCATGAATCAGTAGAGCTTTCATTTTCTCCACCTGTGGAACCCATTATTTTAATTCAACCTGGAGTATACTGCCGCAACTGACCTGATTATGTGTTTCTAGCGGACAATCCAGGATCTGTTCGAGGTGGAGGCAGGCTCGGGGGAGAAGGTGGAGGAGTTTGTCGTTCTTCACCAGGAGCCTTCTGCCTCTGAAGCCATCTCTCCCAGAGTGGCTAGACCCTACATCCAGGCTCTCCACAGCATAAACCTGGATACCCTGTCCAAGGAGGAGGAGCCGCAGCAGCAGCAGGAGGAGGAGGAGTTAGCAGACAAGAAGTCAACAGAGGATGACCAGGAGTCAGAGGGCCAAGCTAAGGAAGAGCCTGCTCAGAAAGAGGAGCTGAACGCAGTCATGGAACAGGTAGCTTTACTTTTTTAATTTACCGTTTTGTGGAAGCAGAAAAGAACAAATACAAGAAATAAATTGAAATTAAATGCTTTTTCTTTCTTGGTCTTGCTGAGTTTATTTGCATTTACCTTTCCCTCAAACAGCTCACACCAATCGAAAGGTATGCCCTGCATTACCTGGAGTACCTCCACATCAGTGATGATGAACAAGCTCTCAAGGTAACTGAAACTGTACAAAACTGTTTTTTCCCAATTATATAGATTTGAGGTATATATTTACAGATTTACTGTTGTATAGATGGAAATCAGTCCATTCATCGACTACTAATGAATTGCCTTGTTGTTGAAATGTGCTATACAAATAAACTTGCCTTGCCTTACTAATTTCTATGTCCTATTAAAGTTGACTGACACGTTTTGTGTTTATTTTCCACAGGAGCGGCTGGAGTGCTCTAAGAGAGGCTGGGAGCTGCAGCAGCTGCAGAAGCTGAAGGAGGAGGAGCAGGAAGAGCAGCAGCACATGATGGAAGGAGATGAAGATCTCTTCACCTACACCAGAGAGGATGCCTACAACATGGTGGGTGGCCACTGTGACCTCCGCTAATAATGTGTGGTGTGTTGCACTGTTGTTGACATCAACCTTTTTGTCTGTATTTCAACAGGAGTATGTATTTGATGCAGAGGACGGCCATACAGAAATCATGCCAGTAAGATGATTTAATTCTGCTTAATATTTTGAGTAGTGCCTTTTTTAGAATATCATATATAACATTGGATCTCTAATTTCTTCCACAAATCCTTGTATTTTTTGTATCTTCACTATTCTCTTCTTAAGTACTTATTTTTTGACACACATCATAAAGCTCTCTCCTCTGGCTTTGTTCTGATTTGTGATTTTCCCACATAGCTTTGGACTCCACCCACACCACCACAGGATGACAATGACATTTACATTGACTCTGTGATGATGCTGATGTATGACACCACACCCATGCCAGAGTCCAAGCTGCCTCCTATCTACGTCCGCAAGGAGCACAAGAGACTCAAGATGGACCCCTCAGGTGAGAGAAGATGAAGGCAGTCATTAAACCCTTTTGTACAATATTGATTTTCGATTCTTTTTTTTAAGGGAAAGTGTTTTAAAAGACTTTTCAATAATGGATCCATGCCGAAGTGTCTTTGCAGGGTGTTTTTATTTCTCTGTCCTCGAATATGTTTCTCCAGCAGCAGCCAGAAAGAAGAAGAAGGGCCACGGAGAGACGGTCATTCCTCCACGCTCCCTTTTCGAAAAGGCCAGCATGTTGAAAGTACGCCGCGAGGGCAAAGACCAAAAAAAGAACTTCTCCCTCAAGCAGCAGGCGCCTTTTGCCAAGCCCCTGCCCTCACTGGTTAAACCTGCCATGGAGGCTGGCCAAGACAACCCAGAGTGGCTCATCAGTGAGGACTGGGCTCTGCTTCAGGTACTGGTTCCATTAACCGCTCCGATGATGATGTGTCTTTCAAAGCTACGTTGATAGAAATCAATACATCTTGAATCGCATGTCAGGTAATGAAAGTTATAGTATATGTACATCAAATATCATTCTGCATGTCTGACAGGCTGTAAAGCAGCTGCTGGAGTTGCCTCTGAACCTGACAATCGTGTCTCCTGCCCACACTCCTAACTGGGATCTCGTGAGTGATGTGGTGAACTCCTGCAGCCGCATCTACCGCTCACCCAAACAGTGTCGAAACCGTTACGAGAATGTCATCATTCCCAGAGAAGAGGGCAAGGTAGTGGACACAGAGTCACCCTACTCTACTTTAAAACTGGCTTAGTCACCTTTTACTTGTTTGTCTAAACAATGTCTAACCTTTTTTCAGTTGGTGTATGAGGCAAACCCCAAGAAGAAAACCAAGAGCATATATAAGGTACCATATTCTGGTCTTTGTATTTGATAAATGTTTCTTTGCTGTTTCTTTCCTGGCCTCACTTTTGTTCTGTATTTCTTCATTTTGCATATGTGTGTGTGTGTGTGTGTTTGTCTGTGTGTGTGTACATTCAGTCTAAGAACAGTCGTCCTCTGAGGACCTGCCAGATCTACACACAGGATGACAACGCCACTCACATTCAGCTGTACAACAGCCGCTTTGAACTCATGAAGATCATTGCCAGCAAGAGGAGCCCACCAATCAAACCTCTGTAAGTACTGATGATTGTCTGGTAACAATGAAAGTTAGTCTAACCGAGGAGCTAACACCAAAAACAGTAGATTTACAGAACTGTAAAAAAGCTTTTTACTGGCATGACGTGGCGTGACTTTGGTTGCTCTTTAAAATGTCCTTAATTCATTTTTATCGCAAGGCAGTAAGTAGCATGGGCCAAAGCCTGAATGATGGAAACCGAGAAACCCTATAAATTTCAAGAAGTTATTTTCTATCTTAACAAAATAATGACACGAAGTTCAGGTGGGATATGTCCTTTTAATGTATTCATTTAATTTATACTACTTGCAGGCTCGGCATGAATCCATTCCAGAAGAATCCCAAACATGCCTCGGTCTTGGCAGAAAGGTGCGTTTTGTTGTTGGCACTTTTGTCTAAACATTAAATCTAGAAATAAAGAAAAAAAGTATGACATCTGTTTTTCACTCCTACAGCGGGATCAGCTACGACAAGCCCCTACCTCCCATTCAGGTGGCATCTCAGCGTGCTGAAAGGATTGCCAAGGAGAAAAAGGTCATTTTCTGCAGTGTGTATATTAAACAATGTGCTATAGCATGCTAGGAGAATGAAAGTCATAATTAAACAAATAAAGACAGCCTTTGGTTTGACTGCTAGCTGTGCATTCAGACCAAACACGAAGTGAGTGTTTGAGGCAGCGCGAATAGATACAAAGTCAATGCAAAGACGCAGGGAGACAGTTTTCTCTCAGGCGATGATGAGGATCCGTTCCCGCCGATGCAAAGGCATTGAAATTTTGCGAGAAAGTTGCATGACGCTGTGTTGCGATACCTTACCAGTGTTGAGATTGTCCGGACGTCATCAACAGCTTCAAAACTACACTGTTTACCCGCGGGGGGGAGCTCAGAGTTAACTGCCTTTATTAAATAAACTTTTTACTTTTTGGAATTAAAACGTTGATCTATCTTTACTCACGCTTCTCAACAGCGAGTTGACGCGTTTCTGGTTCAACTGTTGCTATTGGCGTCAGTGGGCACCCAGAAAAGAAAGCGAGGAAGTTGAACTACCTGGCGAGTTCAGAAAATGTGTCTGTTCCAGCCATTGTTGTATGTATCGAAGCTTCTGTTTCTTTTGTCCTGCCGTCTTGATGACAGACCAGACAAAGCACGAATTCATGTGTTTAACAAATCAACATCATTTTTTGGTTATTTCAGTATCAGTTTGATCCGTTTATTGCAATCAAGTAACAGCACAATGTTTATTTGGGTTCATACAGCTGTAGTAATCGTGGATTGTGTTTATTTGCATGATCGCGTTGTATGTGAACACTCGGCAGTAGTCCGGTGAAAAAACTTTCGCGAGGAAATAGCTGCAAAGATTTAATTCGCATTTGGTCTGAATGCACGGTAACACCGCTCATTAGTGAAATCTGATGTTGTAGTTTTAACATGTGTAGTCTTGAAGTGAGGTCCAGATCCAAGTAGTGTTTGTTTTTTGTCTTTCTGACATGTTTGCATTGTGTTTTATTTTGTGTGTGTGTGCAGGCCCTTGCAGAGCAGCAGAAGGCTCAGCAGCTGGCCCAGCAGCAGCAGGCTGGAGCTCCCCAGGCCCAGGCTGCACCCGGCCAGGCGCAGGCTCCTGCTGCTGGCCACGCTCAGGTCCCTCAGGCCGCCGCGGTGGCCGGAGCTGCTTCTGTGCCTAATGCAGCTGTTCTGGTGAGGATCAAAACATGCTCCACCAATATGCTTCTATGTGTAGTAGGATTCAAAACAAGCCTGTGAAGCTTCTTACACATCCGTTTTTATGTTTTTCAGGCTGGAGCCATAAAAAATGCCACTGTGGGCACAACCATCCAGGCTGGTACGTTGTCACACAGATGGTTGACATTACAGAGCTGTTGGTGTTCCAGTAGTTCATTCATTTGTCTTTGTTTTTTCCAGCCACAGTAGGGGGGAATGTGATTGTGAACACAGTAGCTGGAGTTCCTCCAAGTCCCTTCCAGGCGAACAAACGTCTGGCATCTCCAGTCATACCAGGCACCCTGTCTGTGAGTCATGTTCATTTATCACTGCTTCTCTGGCTTAGCCACCTACTGAGTAACAGGAATTCATGACGCAAATATTTTTTGGATTGGCATGAAGCAGAATGCACAGAGTGATCATTACAAGCTTTTGCTCTTTGTGTTGATGTAATTGTTGTTGTTCCAGCCTGCTGGTACAGCCGGAGCCCAGGTAGTCCACGCACAACAGAGGGCTGTCATGGCTGCTTCTGCCTCTGCCGAAGTGGTCGCCATAGCTACGAGTCAGGGTGTTCGAGCAGTTAACCCAGTAACGGCGTCTGCAGTGGTTTCTACCACTCTGAGCCCGGTGCAGTCACAGACTCGCCCACTGGTCACTCAGGTCACACCAGGTACTCAACTGAACATGAGCTTTAATCTGATAAGACATCCCTCAAGCAGCCATCAGTGTTTTTACAGATCTGACATATCTGTTATCCTCCATTCAGCCACAGGTATGCAGTTGCAACAAGGAAAGCCTCTCAGCCCAGCACTCACCCCAGCCAACCTGCAGATGCTCCGACAGCAACAGCTGCAGCAGCAGCAACAACAGCAGGCTGCTTCCCCACAGATCAAGGCTGTAGGCAAACCCCAGGTACACAACCTGCATCTTTACACAATAGCTACACAAAATGCAATGACATGAGTCACAATAAGCAATGTTAGTTACTGCTTTTCTCTGCTGGATAAATCAGACATTAGCAGCTGTAACTGATACGTTCTTTGTTAGTATCATTACAGTCAATGGCAGTATTTCATAGGTACCCAGTAAACAGTACGATGGTTATATAGTGAAAGGGTTCTGATAACAAAATGTGTATTGTTAACTTTAACTGGCAATCTGTTTGTTTACAGGAGTTGTTAAAGATGCACAAGCATAAGTTGCAGCTGCAGCAGCAACAGCAGCAGGTGGCTGCAGCAGTGGCAGCAGCCCAGGGCCAACAGGCTGCAGGGGCCCAGCAGACAACCCAAGTGCAGACTGCACAGGCTTCCCAGGCCAATCCCCAGCTAGCAGCTGTGGCACCCAGACCTGGAGCCGTGCTGACTGGCACCACTGTGGCCAACTTGCAGGTGGCTCGGCTGGTAAGATTATGAAAGGGATAATTTGTGTATACATAAAGACATAATTTTGCAACACTCACAAAGTTTAAGATAACTACTACTAATTACTATAGGCTCACCAAATAAAGCACGTAAGACTGTAGTATTAACAACTACCTACTAGATGAAAGGGTTACCGGTTTAATGATAAACCACGGTAAAACTCCCGATGGTTATTATATTATTACTATAAACTCACGACAAACACTATCCAGCGTCAACCAAAGGTATCGAAAGTCTGCCAGAAGCAGGTGCGCGTGCGCAGTATGCAATGCAAGTTTGTTTGGGTCAATGACAACACAGCAAAAGCCGAAGCTGCGGAGATCACTCTGAAGTCCGGTCGTATTTTAGTTTTTAGAGCGCTAAGGGAAACTCGATTGAAGAAAGTGATCTTATAGTGAACGCATGATGAGTTAACTTTTAGCTTTGGTTTATCTGTTTGACTTGCTAACAGCTTATAAACTGAAGCTCTCAGTGTTACCTGCTCTTGTAAAAACGCTACACGTTGTTCTGCTGCTGTTTGCGTCCTGTGTCTGCAGACTCTGTTCGTCCACTGCACACGTACACAGTTTAGTCAACCAACCAGCATATCTTGTTCATTTTAAATCCAGCAGCTATCAGTACATTTTAATCTTTCTCGGCACATTTTTACAATAATAATAATTTTGGTCACTCTAATCGTGAAATGAAATTTTCATGCGGTTTCATCCCTACTACCTACAGAAAGAAATCTTAAGTTGTTGTTGATCTTTATCATCAGAGTTTATGAGTAAGTGGCCACAGTCTGATTCTGTCCTCCTTAATACCGGTTGTGTTTCCTTTCACAGACTCGAGTGCCCACTCAAGGCCAGATTCCGACCCAGGCAGGACAGACGGCCCAGGTGACCCTCACTAAGCCTCCTGTGGTCTCTGTGCCAGCTGTGGTCTCATCCGCTGGCGTCACCACACTGCCGGTCACTGTAGCAGGCATCAGTGTGGCGATTGGTCAGGCCCAGAAAGCAGGTGAAGTTTATTGGATCTCCACTCTTCTCTCTCTGACAGTGAACGTTTTTTCTCTGACTTTGACTTGATGCCGCTCCTCATGTCCATTTAGGCTGTACGAGCCAGTTAACTGTTCAAAATTAAGAACGCATTTTTAATTATGTTGTGGATCAGTCGCTGTCATTTAAATAATATGCCTGTTCTTCCTCAATATATGATGCAACACTGATTGGAATACAAATCAAACCAGGCAACAGTATTTGTTTACTGGACCTGAGAAATACTTTTATTGCGACAAAATTTCACTGTCATTGTCACTAATATGTGCTCAAGTTCTAATATGTTGTTCTTTCTCCTCTCTGTCAGGTGGGCCTGTGCTGACACAGCCCTTCCCCCCGATGCAGGTCCAGCAGCTGCTTCAGATAAAGAAGCAGCAGCAGGCGGCCCAGCAGAAAGCAGGGCAGCCGCAGCAAGGACAGGCCTCTGTACAGCAGAAGGTAAACACACCACCAGACTTTCACACAACTGATTATTTGTTAGGAGTCCGATGTCCCCAGCAGAAGCAACAAATAGAGCATAAAAGCATGTTTCTATACATTCAGTATTGTTTAGTCTGGTGTGGAGTTACAGTATAAAATGCAGTTTTGTTATAATCTTGCACCCAGCAGGTGACAGTGCAGGGAGCACAGCCAGCCCAGCAGCAGCAGAAGGTGACCTATGCTGCCACCACCCAACTCCAACCAGGAATCAAGACCCAGTTTTTTACGACAAACATCGGCCAGGCTCAGAAACCTCCTGGAGCGCAACAAATCCAGGTACATCATCAGTGGCAGTCACTGCTGCAAAATAAATATTAGCAGGTAAACATTGGGGTTGTGTGTTGATATGAGATGTTCTTGTTTACTTTTCTTATCAGGTGGCTAAGATCCCACAAATAGTGCAGCAGCAGCAAACCACCGTGGCTAATATTCAACAAATCGTGTCTTCTCCTCAGCAGGTAAGGCTTTTAGCGTTGCTCCTGAATATAACTTGTGTTTGGCTGATCACATGAATGAATGCGTGATTAAATCTGTGCCTAAGCTGTGTCACAGACTTCCCCTCCGTATACGCCTCACATTCTCAGGCAGAGAGCTTTATTAACTCTTTGTAGAAGCACCATTAAAATTTTTAGATGCAGTAGAACGGATCCCCCAAAACCTCTGAAACAAGACAAAGGTTTTGTGCGTGTTACTTCTCCTCAGATCCAGGCCCAGCCTCAAACTGTGACTCTGACCCAGGCAGCCACGTCTGCTCCTGCTCAGGTGCAGATGATTCCCGCCGGGACCACGACAGCCCAGGTAGTCCAGCAGAAGATCATCCAGCAGCAGGTGGTGACTGCAGCCACCTCACCCCAGATCCAGACGCCTCCTCCCCACAGCCCCGCCCAGCAGACCACAGCACCCACTGCTGCAGAGTCCCCGGTGCAGCAGCCCACTCAGCCCCAACAGACCACCAAGGGTCAAGCTCGCCAGGGTGGCATCAGGGCCAAAACTCCTGCCAAGCCCAGCGGGGGGAGCAGCTAGAAGATACACACTAATAAAACTGAATTTACCTAGTGTTTTCCTGCAGTACTGAAGTTGTGCTGAAGCATTCTTATGGATCCCACAGCAGCTAATGCCAGAGACAGACTTCCTGTAACATTGTTAACCACACCAAACCTTTACCTGACCCCAAACATCTTTAACCTGATTATAACAAGATATATATATATATACTATGTTCAACATTACCCATTTCGGTGTTTATACTGAAACCATTTTGAGAGATCAATCACCGCGCTGCTGCCAATGATTCTGGTGGGATCTATAATTGTGCTTTCCTGAGTCAACGCTCTTACTTCTATTATTTAATTCCTGAAATGTGGAATGTTTCTTGAAATTACCGCAACTTCAGAATTTCCCCCACAACTACAGCCCAATACATCAAAAGACAGACACGACAGATGATTATAACATTACTTAACAGATATCTGAGGCTGAGGCTTATGGGTAATTCTGCATTGGGAAGAAACAAGCTGTCCATCACAATAAGTGTATTCATCAATAGTCCCTTTTATGTCTAATTCCCTTGTTGTCTATAGATACTGAATGGAGAATAATGCACGTTCCTTTAGTCATTGTTTTTTTATTGCAGCAAATACACTGTAAACATGTACTTTAGTATTTTGTGTTTTCACATAAATGGTCTTTTTTTTATTGATGTCTATGAAAAAAGAACTGTAAATATCAATGAAAAACATTTGTACTTGTAAAGTAGTTGTGTTTTCATTGGGTTTTTTCAGCCTAATTGTAATAAAGTGTTTTGTTTTTATACACAAATTCATCCTTTTCCCTTTCATTTTTGTCATTAAATCCGTTGTAAGTACTTGGAAATCTTGTGAATTCTTATAACGCATTCCCCAGTTTGTTCAGAAATTTGCATCAAAGGCTGCTGCTGATCTTCAGTCCAAGCCGTTTTTTTGGCATGCAGTTCTTGCATTTTAAGCATCTAGCCTTTGGACAGTTCGAGGATGCATTGGAGACTAGAAAGTGCCTCTCAGCACTCTGCTTGGCCCGGGTGCCTGCTGACTCTGACAGATATGTCAGACACAAGGGCTGAGGATTATCCCAGCCACCCAACACATTTTGTCTTTTAGTCCTTGCCGTTTGCAAAGAGACTTTTCTAAATCAGGGAAATGAGAACATTTCTGAATATGAATTTGATTAAAAACCTTTTCCTTGAAGGGGATGCAGATTTGTATTTGTCCACAAGGGGACACTGTTGGATTAGTACTACCCTGCACAATCTCTGGAGAAGGCCCACTACTACTCTGAATTTTCCAGCTCATTGAAATTTCCCATCTGCTCCTCAGTGTATACCCTGCGACTCTCCTCTCCACTGGCACTCGGTGGCCGGTCCACATTCACCACTAAATAAGTAAGACAAGGGAGGTGAGGTGGAAGAGAGGGCCGCGAGAGGAACAGATGGGCAAAGCTGGTTCCTTTGGCCTGGACATCCCTCCAGTCATGAGCTCTTATTTATACTCAGAAACACTGTCAATTGTAAACAGTGGTTATGGATGTAGTTTTTATTTTTTACTCTGTGACATGAAGGTCAGAAACATGAGCTGTAACTGACTCCTGTACATTTATTAAAGCTGAAGGGGGGGGGGAGCTGGCAGACTTCAGAGCATATAGGAGCTGTCATGGTCTGGTAACAGAGAGTAGATGAATCACACCACTTTAATTCATACATCATACATCACCAGCTTCACGCCTCCTCTCTGAATGTCTGCAGAGGAAAAATGGAAATGTAAACACTTATGTTCTCCACTTCTCCTTCTATCCACATTTTATTCAAATGCCAGTTTACAGCAGATAGGGGTGAGTCTAAGTGCACCTTTTACGCACAAATGTAAACATGCAAACGCAGTGTTTCTGCTTTGATTTTAAACCAGAGGAACAACACAAGCTCTGTGATCCAGGAACTGAGAGCGAGACGTTTAAAGCTGGAAGTTCAGTGAGCAGAAAGCCCCATGGCAGCACTTTGGATATCTTTATTTCCATTCAAAGTCATGCATTAGGAGGGGTGCAGGGTAAGCAGTGCGGGGTGAGGGCTGCTGAGGCTGTCAGAGTCTGTTTCATTGTTCTGCTCAGACACCAGCCTTCCCACCATGTGAATGTTTACCTCGGGAGGGTCTTTAAAGCCTCTGAACAGTGCCAAGTGTGAGCCAGGGATGAGGGCTGCTGTTTCACTCTTTTGTGTCTTCCTCCATTTGCACAAAGCCATGAAGAAGAGCCCCCTAAGCATGTCGGAAAACAGAGGAGCCATGTGAATGACAGCCTCTGGAAACAGGGATGATTCGATCATTACGTGTGTTGACAAGACAGCAGTGAAGAGATCAACACGGTGAGGGCTTTGTTGTTGCCTTAGAGACAAGCAGGGCTGAAGGCAACAGATGCAGAGGAAAGCTCAGCACGTGGGGGGAAAGCATCCAGGTACAAAGGAGCCCATGGAGGTTAATTTGTCAGGGCTCAGCCCTGCTGCACCCTGCAGATGATAAAGGCCAAACCCTGTCTATCATTCTCTCCGCACTCTCTAATGTCGTGGCCAGGCACTGATCACACAGCCTCCGGGGCTCCCTGCTAATGATGCTCCTCCAGTGATGCTGATGATCACCGCTACTGGAAAAGAAACAGGCCATCTATACTGAAAGGTTGCCATGGCAACCCACTGCGACCCCCTTTAGTGCAAATCACAGGGCTGGTGGAACAATTGTTTATGTAGCACACACACTGCCGATTCAGTTTCTCTTTGAATGAATGACTCACATTAATAAACTGTTAGCATGAGGAGCAAAAAGTTAATTTCATACTTTGCTGTCCTGAGGCTGCTGATGTGCCCTCATGCTAGGAAAAAATGGATACAGCAGCTTTTGAATGATATTATGGTGCTGCCTTTCAGATTAATACTAATAAGGATAGAAGTTGAGCCGAACGATGTCCTCCCCCCTGTAATGAGACCACATTGCTCTGTTTAGTCATCTCCCTGCGCTCCTTAAGCTTCCTACAAGCGGTCAGACTCTTGTAGGAGCCAATAAAGGACGGGGCCATTACTCTAAATGATGAGTCACAGGTCTGCTGGGCTGATTTCACTGAATTGTATTGGGATGATGCTGGTGGTGGTGGGGGTGGGGGGGTTATGTGCCAGCGGTAATTGCTCTGCATGCAAGATGGGGTGAGAACTGACACGCTCCACTTCCCTCAACATAGTGATAGGAAGTGTCATTCGGCACTTTGAAAGCGTACCACAGAGATCTACAGTATAAGTCTGCCACTCTCTGCTCCCACCTCCCACTCATTTTCTCTGAATCTTTCTCTCTGTCTCTCTCTCTCTCTCTCCTCCTGTCTTCTCTTTCTTCCCTGCTCACCTCTTCCTCTCTCCTCCTCCCTGCCTGCTTCTATCAGCTCACTACACTCAGCCGCTCTCATCTTCCACACAAACGTCTTGTGGTATGACAGTCATGTAAGCGAGCGGCTATGAACCACAAAGGGGAACTCTGTCTGGCATCTGCCTGTCCTATGTGTCTTGTATGTGCCTTGTGAAATATTTAGATACTCTTTACAAGGCAAGGGAGGAAAGCCAAGTCTCCCAACATGAATCACACTCCGCATTCATAGTTTCTCCTTACCAGGTGCATGCCAAATTCAGTCATCCACCGTAATTAAATCTATCCACTGTCCCCGGTTGGAGCATAAATCATAATCTCCTTTTCAGCACTCATGATGTGTTACAGTCTCAGGCCGTCACTTCTTGTATATTCTGGTGTATTTTAGATTCTTATCAACAATGACCTGAATTTGGCAAACAGCCACTAACACTGAGAAACATGAGTCATGTTGCAACATATTAAAAGGGATGCTCCAGTTCAGTATTGCACTTCCATAAAGTTGGGGGACTTGTGAGATGTGTCTCTTTCATTAGACCTTTCAAAATCCTGTTGGTAGCACATGATTTCTTTGAACAAGACTAAGAGTCTACAGCAATGCTAGCTGCTCTGTGAGCCAGGACCGTAATTACAATACCCCCCCAACCGTGCTCCAGTCACTGTCAATTGTGAGAGTTTTATAAAGTGAAAATGATAATTTTATGAATTTTATCGTCCCGCAATGTGGTGGTGGGTTAAACTACATGACCGGAGAGGAGACGATGGGACCAAATGGGAGGAGGAGAGACATGGAGAGCAGTCAAGAGGAGAGACCTGGGAAGGAGAGGAGAAGAAAGGACCAGAGGAGAAAATGAGCAGAGAGCATAGCAAAGCAAAGGCCCCTGTTTCCCACCCAAGTTAATTGTAAATATTTAAATAAAAACAATAATTTGCTAAATCCTTGGTCACAATATCTGGACTTGTTTTCATTTCTGTTTATGTGATGATGGTTATGGCTGTATCAATCCCTAATCTCTGCCTTTACATACAATGAAACGAAAATTATTGCAAATAAATAAATAAAAGATCATCCCATTAAGAACGGCAGGAAATTTGTTTTTAAATTCTGAAACACTGATTTGGTTTAGCAGGTGTAATAGTTCACCGTGTTAGCATGGTAACATTTGCTAATTAGCACTAAATACAAAGTACAGCTGAGGCTGTATTATTGTAAGCAGGTATTTGGCCATGCAAATATTCCTATAATCCCGAGGCCTGCAGGGAACAGTAATGAATGTACCAAATTTTATGGCAATATCCCTCAAATTGTTGTCAATTTAACCTGTTGGGGGCACTAAAGGAGAAGAACATCTGGGAATGACTAGAGTGAGTAGGATTCATCCTCTGAGGACCATGAATGTCAAAATGTAAATGCATCCTTTCAAATTGTTCAGTCCAGAACAAAGTGGTGGATCTGCCCAACATATATTGCAATACATTTATTTTTAGCCACACCGCTAACAAAGCTAAAAAATGGAAATCTCTAGCCACACGGGAGTGAACCCCGATGACATCATTAGGGTTGTTCTTACACACTTTATAAAGAAGAAGCAATTAAAGGGCTTTTTCTACAGGCTGCATACTGCTAACTAAAACTGGAATAAAAGTGTCAGGTACAAATGTTGCTGGTTTATGGCAGCCAGGCTGGGAGAAGACAAGCTCCTTTTCTTCTTCTGGGCTGCCATAGAGCAGAAACCAAAGTGGCTAATGTTTAAACCACCCAACTCACTTAGTGAAACCACAGTGCAGAGTCTAGTGGTCTGGGATTGGGGGGGGGCAAGATAGAATATAGGACAGTGTTTAGGGG
>JAPMOB010251686.1:36874-47831 GCA_029875015.1 Lepomis gibbosus
CCACCACCCCCTAAACAAACTCACACACATGCTGAAGGATGAATGTCCAACAAATGGAGCAAGAGGTGAGTGAGGGCCCCGCATGAGAGGTGTATTGTGCAGCCGGGGGCCTCCATCCCCCCCTTGCAGGCCAGTAATCAAGGGGGCCCAGTCGGCGGGGCCAGGGGGGTCAGGGGCGGAATGGGACAGTGGCGGCTGAGGAGGAGGCAGTTGCTGTCTCACTAGGATGTTATTTATTGGCCTACTTTGAATCTCCTGCTGCCTCTTGCACTCCCTGTCACTCCCATTGATCTTGTCCTGATCCGCCCCCACTGATGGCTCTGCAGACTCTCCTCCTCCACCTTCTCTTTTCCTCTCATCATGTATATTGTGTAAAAAGCCTTCTGCTCATGGCGTGATGTCCAGAGGGGACTGAGAAAGTGCTTTACCATCACTTTAGCCCATTTGACTGCCGGCAATATATATGTTTAGGGTTATAAAAGGTCATCGTTTGCGCGCCATGCATGGCCTGTAGCTTTGTCATAAGCTGCATTTGCTCTGCACAAAGTGTGTGTTAAACAAAAATGTGGTTGTGGGTTCTTAAGTCAGGGCTCTTTATTGCCTGATTGTGGTGGACTGGAATAGTTGTATCTAACATAACAACACAACAATAGCATGAACCTGTTGTCCCCAGTTCCAGACATTTGTTGCATGACTTCTTCCTCATCTCTCTCTTATCTCTCCCTCCTGTCGTCACACTATTGTGAACATTTATATATATCTATAATTGTTATGCATAACTAAAAATGAACAAAGAGCATTAACAAGCCACGAGTAAGGAGCCAGGCATGTCGTACCACAGGACAAATCAGTTTCAGTTGCAGTTCTCTATATGACTTTTTGTAAAAGCAATACTGATTTATGAAGATTGACCACTTGGCTACAATTTATGAATAGAAGTTTTGTGGCTTGATTTCATTGTTAAATTACAAGGGAAAGACCCGATGGAAGCAAACACATCATGCAAAATAACCTTTGCTACTTCTGGCATGCTGCTGTGGGCATGTCGATGCTTGTACGCTAATGAGCAGTTTGCCCCTTTGCATTGCAACATTTTGTAAATAAGCAACCTACCACTTTCTCCAACAATTTATATGACTTTGTGCCGAACAGCACTTGTTTTTGTTTGAATCCATAATCTTGGAAGCAAGGGACAGTAATAATCTTCTCCACACACACCTTACGTCACGCAAATACTGACGTTTGCTTGCGTGCGTTGTTGACACAGCAACAAGGGGTGGAGGCAATGTCAAGCAATTTCCCATGGGTTTTCATGTGTGGCTGTACTGGTGCTTGTACTAAATCATAACACTGGCATGCTAACATGCACAAGAGTAAAGTTTACCATGTTGACCATGTTAGCATTCTAACATTTGCTAATCAGCACTAGAGGAAATGTCAAGGGATTCTTTATCCCCTGGGAATTTTGAATGTCTGCACAAAGGTTTGTACCAATCCATCAACTGTATGTTGAGATATTTCACTGGATAAATGAAAACCTGCTGGTGGTGCAAGATGAAATGTCAGGGAATCACCAAAGTCAGTACGATTCATCTTCTGGGAACAATGAATGTCATAGTAACCAAAAGTGATTTACACCACAGGAACATCTCACACATATCTCACAAACTATTAACCTATATGTCCAAACTTTTGCACACAGAATCAATTAGGAGTTTCTACTCTCTCATTTTTCAGTGGCGAAAATATTCATGGTGGGAAACAGGCTAATACATTATAATAAAGTTACACTGCAGGCAGCAGCTTTGAATAAACAATTACCCTACCTTGCTGCAGTCACGCTGTCTGTTATTGCCTAATCCAAAAGTGGCCTTGTGTGAGGTTCATGGTGATGAAGGATCACATCAGGGCATATAGCCTATGTCCAAAATAAACAAGTTTGCATGCATGAGAGAGAAGCCAGTCTCTTCGAAGTGCCTCTAAAGATTTTCCTTTTGCTCTTTAATACTGCGCTTTCATCTATCAGAATCTTTGTGGACAGGAAATGAGGCACAGATAAATAGTTGTGTGTCCGGTGATTATTACCAAAATGTTTCAGCAATTATTCTTTCTTATTTTAAAGGGCATATTATGTGTTGGTATGTATTTAATTTGAAGACATGTTAGGTCTGTGCACATTTTCAGTAATTTAAAACTTCCTTGAATGTGCAGAACATGTTGGTATTTTTAAATCTTCTCCCTTTGTTCAACTTTGTTTTATACATTGTTTTTTCATTTTCATGCCATGTGTAACTTTTAGATTATGGCTTATTGAGTAATAATGAGTGTTAGAACCCTAATTAATTAAGGGCAAAACCTGGAAGATACTGCAGTTATGCTGCTGTGCCCAGTTGGTTTTAGAGTGAAAGGGAAGTGGGGTTAGCCTACAGAGAAGCATTATCTTTGCACCTATTTACATCCTACTAGGTTCATGATAACATCCATTTATTCTTTAAATACATATTCAGGAACAACAAGTGAAATTTATTATCAAATTCTGGACATTTGAATTACATGCATCTTTTTAGGAAACAGTAAGACACAACTGGGCTGTACAGCTTTTTCTAGGAGCCTTTTCACCTCCAGTGTGACACTTTGAACAAGGATGAAACTGGCTTCCATTTTCTGGGAACTAGGTGTTCAGTAAAGGTTTGCTAACAAGCGCACTCAATGCTGTTACCTTTATCATGCTGCACACAAAAATAGAAATCTAAGTTCCTCAGTGTGGTTTATCTTTGTTCTATCTGAACGTGCTCGGCATATGATGGATCTTTTTTGTGGAATGCTGGGCAACGCCTGGAATGTCCTGACCATGATAGGAAACATGTGTGTTAGACGGGGAGGTTGGTTGGTGGGAGATAATGGAATTCACTGTCACACGTATGCCTGGGGGGGCCTCCTGTCAGATGTCTCAGGTGCAACACATGGATCATACAAGTCAGCTGCCTTTGCACCATAAACCACCTGAACCCTCTCTGTGTTCCTCTGTGTAAATGTCACACGGTGCGTGAGGGGCCTCAGTTATACAGTACAGCTACCCCAACATACAGTACACACATGCTCCAAATACACTCAATCCAGCCACAAATACCCGTGAAATACAACACTGAGCAATGCAGAGAAACAGGGGTCATTAATCAGAGTGTTGTTATTTTGGTCCAAGTGCATCCACGACCCCCACCTCATCTCTCTGGTCAGCTACCAGCCGGATTCAGGCTTGCAGAGAAACTGTCTAATAACATGCCTGTTTACCTGAACGGCATGTGTGTACAGTCAAAATGCTTCAGGCCAAGTGAGGCGTGGCTTTAGCAGCAGCGAAGATTAAGAACCAGCAATTTTCTCTTTTTTTTAGCTACGTTAGCTCCGGGGCTCCAGGGATGGCAATGTCTGTCCACCTCAATGGAACGGACTGTAATTTCTTGACATCTGATAAAGGGATTGCCATGAAATTTCCTAAAAACATTTGTGGTCCCCAGAGGATGAATCCCTATGAAGCTGATCCCCTGACTTTTTCTCCAGTGCCAACAGCATTTCAAAGTTTTCCCTGATCAAGTGAAATATCACAACATCTGCTTGACAAATTTTCTGCAGACATTCATGTTTCCCAGAAGATGTATCCTCGTGATTTCAGGGACACTCTGGCTTTTCCTCTAGTGCTACCATGAGGGTTGAATGGATTACCATGGAATTTAGACCACACTCTCATGCTCCCCTCAAGATGAAGTGTAATAACTTTGGTGATCACTAAACTTTTCTTCTAACTTCTTAATTTGTCCAACACTTTGATCTGTGACCAAATACCTGCAAAACTACATTTCTAGCAGTTGTATTTTGAGTATAGTGCTAATTATGAAAAGTTAAAATGCTAACACACTAAACTAAGATGCTGTACATTATAAACATTATACTTTCTAAACGTCTGCATGTTAGCATTGGCATTGTGAGCATGGTAGCACTGCTGTGAAGCGCAGCCTCATAGAGCTGCTAGGCTAGTGGCTAGTATAGCATAGAGTCTTGTTTAATTACTGTGCTACATTAAGCATTAATTAGCAATGATGGACCTTTATGTCCTCACATCTGCAGCTTATACTCATGGAACTACAACTGTAAATTCCTGTGTGCTATATGTGAATCAATAAGCCTACACATTCCCCTCACTGCAGAGGCCCTTTCTGTGCTTGGCTGATCCATAACTCGATCACCCATGGCTGTTGTGTGGCAGAGGCTGCATTGCTATGTGCGGGATCTGCTGTGGTGCCCTCAGCTTCCAGCCTGCGAGCATGTCGATAACGAGCAGCAGCCTCTCTGACAGAATCGTTTACTGCCTGGAGGGCATGGAGACAAAAGTGGAGTGTGCATGCCTGCCTCTAACCTACTTAAGCCTCACCCAGCAGAAATGGAAGTGTTGATATGCAACATGAGATGTCCTGGTGGATTCCTGCCTGCAAGTAGACTGACCAGAATAAATGTGTGAGATTAATGCCAGAGGAAGTACTGGCGGTATTACTGTGCATGTGTGTACACATGTGTGTTTTTTAGTCATTGCTTATGTCAGAATGTGATATTAGAAGCATACTGCTTTGCAAGTGTATCCTATTGCAAATTATACATTCTTGGGATGTTTAGTCTAGAATATTGGTCAAAATGACAATCCAGATGGAGTCTTCTCTCAGTTTATACAGCAGGGTAGTGCAAAAATGTGCAGGTATGAGAAAGAGAAAGAGGATACTCTCTGGCTTGGGTGTGTGCTCCTGCTGCCAGCTGAGGAGCTGTAGCATAGTTTCAGTGACTCGAGCTGGCTCCTTAATTCTATTTGCCTCTCAGGGGAACCTCCCCCAAACCTCTCACACACATTTTTAGAGAGCTTTGTTGAGCGAGTGGGGGAGGGGAGAGACACATAAATCACACACACAAACGCACGCACAAGTACTTCTATGTCATGAGGCGATGGAGTCCTGCATCTGAGTCAGGGGCCTCTTCTTTCACCTTAAATGTCAGAAGGGGCTGCAATTAAAGAAGGGGGAGGTGGGGGAGAGAGAAGAAGAAGAAGGAAAAAGAAAAGTAGGGGGAGGGGTGACTTATTTGTTTGCTTACTCTTAAACTCTTATTTATTATCATTAGGGCCTTTTTATGTGGAGTTTGCATGTTCTCCCCGTGTCTGTGTGGGTTTTTGTCCAGATGATCTGATTCCCCTCACAGACCAGAGGTTGACGTCCACATCCATATGGTCACATTAGTGCCTTGGCGATTAGCCGATTAATCGATTACTCTATTAGTTGAGCAACAGAAAATGTATCGCCACCAATGTTGATAATCAAGTATTCATTAAAGACCTTCAGTTACCAAATATGCGAAGCATTCTCAGTTCCTATCTTTTCCCTTTTCTCTAGTTTTTATCATTGTAAAAATAATTAGTTTGGACCGGAGAGAAAACTATTAACTGATTTATCAAACCAGAGTCATTAATAAAAAATAATCCTACATTGTATATAGTAATAGTCTAATGCAAATTTAATAAAACCACACAGTTTCTCTGTGTAGTAACATAATTGTTTTTCATAAATGGATATTTGGCAAAACAAGCTGACACACAGCCTGTAAGCTTATCAAGGCGAATGTCTTAGCCAACAATTGCTTATTTACGGATAGCAAAATCATCCCATTTGAAAAATTCCACCTGGTCAATGTTAGTCCAATTTTAACACTCTCAGGAGAATATCTGTCTCTTTAGCTGCTAGACAGGGAAGCAATTAGCACCTGCCAAATACAGGGTAAATACTGGTGACAGGTAAAACTTTCAGGTCACCTGCTACCATGACAGTTTTTTTTATTAATAAATATTTTTCATATTAATAAAATATTTATTTAAAACAATTAATTATTTAAGAATAGTCAAGGATTATGCCATAAATGACATATTCCATATTTCTACTGTCAGGTGCCTCTGAATTAGTGTTTATAACCTGCCACGTTGGCAGGTAAGGAAAAACTTAATTTCAAACTATTCACAAACTAGTCCCTCCTTTTGCTGTTTAGCAATGGGTATAAAGCATGCAGAGGTTTTTTCTCTGTGATATTTGCACTACAAGTGACCCCTTTCACATTAAACATTTATTTCTGTGGGTTTTCCATATCAGACAGAATGAATCTTTTACTTGTTGCAGTTCAAAATAAGTTCATTCATTTAATTCTACTTCGAAAGTAAGCTGACTCCCTGGTTAGCTCAGTGTACCCACATTTCAGAGAAAGTATAAGAACCAGCATCAGAACCAGGAGGAAGAGAGAGAGAGAGCATGTCGGTGTGGGTGAGTGAGAGGGAGCGCATATATATAAATGAATAAAATAATAAAATTTGGTCAAACTCATAACTAATCCATGAAACATAGCGTGACTTATACATGTTAGAGACGCTTCGGTAAATGGTTTTCATTGCTGACAGACAGATGGGGTATGAGAGGGTGGATGCTCAGATTTGATGCTCAAGTAAAAATATCAGAGGACGATAACAGAACATATTCCTAATCATCTGGCCTTCATTGCTGACCCTGGCAGGCGGGTGGGGGCGGGGATGGGCGCAATGGATGGATGATTGGTTCGTGTCAGATCACATCTTTGCGGCCCGGAACCGTATCGCGGACAAGCTGTTTAGAGTCCCTGCTCTAAAATGCAGAGATGGTGGGGGGCATTTCTGCAGATGGAGCCACAGTTTGTTTCCCCCTCCAGAAACACACGGAGGGATTATTTTCTACCCCAGCAGCTAAATTGTAACAATCCATTAAAAAAAAATCAAACTAATTGACTAGTTAAGATGAATAGTTTTGCAGTGTATTGACTCTCTGCTGCCCATACTGACCAAGCTTCACCTGCAACCTCACTCCCCTCATCATCCACAACATTACAGGCAGAGGTTAAAGACCTAAGACAGATAGACAGATACATCAATAGATAGATATGTTCTGCTAATGCACAACATACTTCCTGACTGTCTTATAAGTGCCATTAGTCTAAAACAAAACTGGTAAAATATCCAGCATAGAAAATTACAGACCGAATACCCTGGCTGGCATAGACTACTTCCCAAAGTAATAGATTTAATTCTCTTAGATGGGCTACAATAATACACAATAACCACTGAGAATTTGTTTTCAAAATATATATTTATATATACACTGACAGAAGTATTTGGTAAGTCTACAAGCCCTAACACTGCAATATTTATGTTTCCTGGATGCGTCCAAAGCTTTTGACCAAATTAATCATGGCAAATTGTTTGTCAAGCTACATATTTGATAAGGAGTTTGCACTTTTAGTATTCACATCAAACCCTGCAAGCTAGATAGAGTAAGAGTATGTCTGTACCCTTCCAAGTGACAAATGGGGTCCAACAAGGAGAAATACTATCTGTGTAAGACTGGATGTTATGATGGACGGTAATCTTATTAATCATATGTATGATTTTAGCCATCCTGTCTCCTTATAGTGCTGGCTTACAGCCACTGCTCAGAGTCTGCTCAAGTTATGACACATTAAATTTAACTCTAAAAAGAGTGTTGTCATGATGACTAAAACCGAGGAGGATCAGAAGCAAAATATTCCTTTATTCCGCAGACCCAGTGCTAAATGTGGTGAACAAAGTAAGATATTTGGGTCACATTATCAGGAGTGATCAATGCGATGACGACGACGTGTAGACCGTGGTCTCATTTACAGAGGTACCCTGTAGGTGTTAAAAAAAAAAAAAAAAGTACACTTAAAACTAGACGAACAATCTTTTTAAAATAAAATAAAATACAATCAGAATAGCCAAGGACAATTCACTGTAAACTGTTCACTTAGACTCTCCCTGGATGTTTTTGCAATTTGACTTTAGAGGTAAGATAAGTTGGAAGTTGTTGTAGGATGGCCTTATAAACAAACAATAAAAAGTGTCTGGCCCTTCTCCAGAAGAAGGAATCTCAACCAACAGCAGTATATAAAAGACAGTGGTGTGTGTAAAAGCTTTCCCCACTCATAAAACTCAAAGCGGCATGGCAAACACAGTCCAGACTTTTTGAAACAGAAGCCAGAGCATGCGTGTACAGAATATCACCATAATCTAACACCAAATTTGAAAACACAGCCCAGTTTTGGTGCAGTAATTTTGTTTTTGGAAACATTAGAACAAATATCTGTATGAGTTTTAATTATTATGGACTTGTGAACTCAAATTTTATTTTATCATTTGTATACTGAGATAGATCTATATGTCACTCACTCATCTTCTTGCACTTTATCACACACAGTTAAAAACTGCATTTTCGGTGTCTTTTCTTTAGCCTGACCAAAAACTAAGGTACACTGGCAAAAGTGTAACATTTTTTTACAAAAAGGCATCCAGCTTGTTTTACACTGCAGTACCAGAGCAATGTTGTTTCTTCAGTTCCAAGTCTACAGATATCATTAAGTGGTGAGGATGACTTTTTGCCTGGGACATCCAGCTTTAGCCTCAGTCTTTTAGCACAACTTGTAGCCATCAGGTGCCTATTTAAGAACCTTTTACAGCGTTCCTGTTTTTAAATGAGTCAGCTGCAAACGATAAAAGATCTGATCAAATATGGGTAACAACAAAGACAATCGCTGGTCAGAAATGAGAAGTCTGTTTTTTGTCTAAGTTACTTCTGTCTAAAATTAAGGACCTACTCGCTCAAAATATTTTTGAGGAAGGCGTAAATGAATCCTGCATCTTTTCAATGTCCTTTTTTGTGGGTTTGTCCCCTTACTCCTTAGAGAGTCAGAAAACATTCCCAATAAGCAAAATAAGATGAACAATAAGTGAAATACAATTCCACTTTCTGACAAAAAATCTTTCATAACAGGTGATTTCCACAAAAAGTATACATGTTATAGTTAACGCTATCCGCACCACTGCTGTCTACTGCTAGAAGCTGTCGGGCCTCGGCCACAGACCCAGACACCAGCTGGGATCCAGGCGTGGGCTCAGAGCAGAGCGGTTCACCAGCCAGGAAGTTACACAGTGAGGCTCAGGCCGACAGAGCCACCAGCCAATAGAACGGCTCCTCCAAAACAACTGAGTGGAAAGTGTGGCGGGAGAAGCAGAGCCGATGTGGGGGAGGTGAAGTGAAGAGGCTCTGATCAAGAGAGGAGGAAATCACTGCAGTAGTCAAACCTGGATGGGTACAAATCCTGTGCTGTGACATCGGTAGTGATCATATGACAAACTTTCACCAACGTCTTTCAAAAGGCTGTCATTTATTCTGATTAGGCTGTTTTTCTGTTTTTAAAAAAGGCTCTTTGTAAAGCCAGCCAGTCTGCATCTGACCTGGTTCCTGCTGCTGTAGTGTTGTCGTGTGTCCAGCAGCGGTGATGTCATGTCGTCCACTTCCTTTACATTACTAATCAGGGCCAATGGGAAGAAACAAGATTTCAGTTAGTAAACTTAGTTTGTTACTGACTTAAACATCACAATAAAAACTTTAAATGATCAAATGCAAAAACTGTGTTCAAGCACTTTGCAATTAATTTAATATATTACTCTGTAACTGGCAATTTCACTCCTTTCAGTGCTTACACTTCCAGCTAAATGCATCACACTTCTATCGCACAATTTTAATTTCAACTCCTTTCAGCACTTCCGCTTGCCATTTTAGCTTCACACTGAAAATTGGAGTTGAAATAGTGAAACAAGTTTAAATACAACAACTTTTATCACTACTTCAGCTACAACTTTCAGCTACATCAAATAGTCCTCCTAAAATGCATTAATTTCTAGCTTTTCTGGGGATGAAAATGCCTAGTCCACATCTTGGTCCTGACTGAAACATCTCAACAACTATCAGATGGATTGCCAGTGAATGTGGTGCAGATGTCCATCCCATATAAACTTACATCATCATACATTCGGATCCTCGTGTCTACAACAAAAGCACATGTTCATTGTGCGACTGACAATAAATCAAAGCAAAGACTAAGTAAATGTTAAATCTTACCATTTTTCTAAGCTTTGGAGACAAAGTTGGTTAAATTAAAGAAATGAACACTAATTCAAAATTTTAGTTTTAGGAGGTGTTTTATAATATATTATGTACTGACATAGAGGTAATATTGTATACAAAGATTTTGCTTCTGCTATACACTGTGTGTTTTTAGCCACACCAGCTATACTGGCTCTATAGAGTGCAATGTCTTGAGCCAGTTGCTCCAGACTGACATATGTGAGCAACTACTTGATGGATAGACATAATATTTAGCACACTTTTAATCTACCATTATCACCAGGTCAAACCTTAATGTACATCCAGTACTTTGGTTTATAACTAAATTCCTGCAAAACTAACACCGTTTCCATACGGCTCAACTGTATTTTGTGTTTAGTGCTAATTTGCAAATTTTAGCTTTCCAACACACCAAACTAAGATTGGAAATACAGTTGCTGGCAAACAGTCATTGCAATAAATCACTGATACACAAATCACTCTACAGGAGAAGGACAGAGGATGGGCAGTGCCTAGGAGACCGCCACCCCACACACACATACCCCCATCAGACACACACACATAGATTATTCTGCAGCCTCCCCCCCTGAGGCACAGAAATCTATAAATCCTGTCATAGTTACCAGACAGTGACAAGCCTGGCCTTTGTCTCTCCTCCATATCACCCTGACTCATCCAATGTACACAAAACTCTGGCTCACCTCACCAGTTGTCTCTTCTTCTAATATCAACAGGGAATAGTGAATAAGCAAATGTAAATATTGGATTAAATATGTATAAGCCGGGACCACGTGAGCCCTTTGGGAGGATCGTGCATGTGTGTTTGAGTGATCGGCTTTATCAGAGAGATATGTGGAAACAGGAAGAGAGGTTGATATTTTGCCTGCTAAAACATGCATTCATTGCTGTGTTGGCATGTATACGAT
>JAPMOB010251686.1:47954-58016 GCA_029875015.1 Lepomis gibbosus
GCTGATGAGAATCACTCACAAAAAACATGTCTTCTGATTTAGCAATTGAACATTTAATCATGGGCCCCCTGACTGAGTTTTGAGTGTGCATGTCTGTATTTGATACTCTGGAGGTGACTTGAATGCTTGAAAACATGTGCAAAAAGTTAACCAGCTCTTGGAGCTTCCAGCGCCAGCTGACAACACCTCAAAAGAGCATCATTAATTAACATGCCATTATCTGAGCTGAATGCTAGCTGGGGGAGATTAATGCTGCGAGGAGCTGCTTGTGGATTAAAGGTCACATCCGGTGTGTTAATCACCCAGCACCCCTGACCCCTGGAAGGAAACACAGTAGAATGGGCACATTATTGCCACCTGGCTGGGCACCAATCACTACCAAGATCAAATTGAAGACTGTTCCTCTGAGTAGACACAGACAGCGAATGGATGGGATAGAGAGGAATAAAATGACAAGAAAGAGATGAAACTGCAAAGAGGAGATATATGTGAATTAAGATATGGCATGTGCAATGATTATGTTCATGCTTTTTGTAGTTTAAAATGATTGCAAAGGTCACAGAGTGCAAAGCTTCTCCAAGGCAGCAGCACCTATAGTCACTGATGTTGAATTATACACGAGCACAGAGGCAGGTGTGGAAGCAGGGGATATCATTATCCGTGATTTATTTCAAACAGTGAATGTGCATGTTGCACAAGCCTTTAGCACATTCTGTTGGAGTCTTTTACAGTCTCCTCTCTTCTGGACACAAACACACAAAGACCCTATACAAGTCTGTTATTAACACATCACATTCTTCGTGTGAAAAGCCTTGAGGACGTTCCAAGGTGGATGGATTCATTTCTGGGTGTTCAAGAGAAAACGCTCACAGGCTGGATGAGCACTTCAATATCATATTTCTGCAGCCCACACACACCTCCCACTCTCCCACATCTGACAAGAATCTCTCAGATCGGATGTGACTCACTAGCTTTGGCAGTCGAGGTCTAAATTCTTCTTCTGTTACTCTGTTACGATGACCACTCAGCTCTTTCGTCAACAGCAATGCACTCCAACCTCTGGTGTGTGGTGTCATACTGTGAAGAACACACTATTTTACAGGAGTTTACAGACTGTCAAAATGAGTTTTTGGATTATTCTCACATGAACATCATCTGACAGCTGTGATGGTTTATTTCACATAAATCTGTGGCACATGTAGCAAATTATATAATCTATTAATAAGTGTAGGAATTTTCTGAGCCTTCACAAGAGCATGCGGAAGGCGTTTCTGAAAACACACCTTCAGTGTTGTCGCCCCTGTGCTAGAGGACAGAAGGCCAAGTCAGGTGGAAAAAGGAACATACACTGTGAATGCTCAGGGACCATTGTAGATGCTTACAGAGCGGCCTCTATTCTCAGAGGACTCTGTATTCCTGCATCAACGCTTTCCAGCATGCAGGGGCTTGGTTCACTGCTCGTTTGATGGACTATTTTCCCTCCTTCCCGAGCAGGGCTATGCACATTTTGACCTTGGTGTCAGCAGCGCCAGACAGAAGCTGCTGAATAGGATATCTCCCTTGTCCTCAAGGACGTCCACAGTACAACATGCTCCTTTGTGGGTTTTCTTTATGATTTTGAAAAGGGATACTGAAATGTATTTCCAATAAAGTGTTTAATTTGCATATTTAAAGTGTTATGTGTTCTTTCCATAGTGTGCACTATCCTATTATACTGTACATGATGTCTTTTTCATTCTTTTACCACATGTCAGTATATGTAAAGTGAAATGTGAAACATACTGATACACAATATTCTTCTGTCATTATAATATTTTAGTTTTTTTGTGAAATGTCTCAACAAATTTGGTACAAAGATTAATCTCCCACTCAGGAGAAATTGTACTTTATGGTCCCTTCACTTTTCATCTAGCGCCACCATCAGGTAAAAATGTCCATTTCTCCACTTTTTTATTTTATGACTACATATCTGCAAGAAATTGGCTAATCTGTAATTTGGTAACACACAAAACTGTGAGCATTGTTGTTGTGAACATGTTAGCATGTTGATATCAGGATTTAGCTCAAAGCACCACTGTGCGTGCCTAAGTAGGTACAGCCTCACAGAGCTGCTAGCATTTTGGTAGACTCTTAGTCTTGTTAAAATAACAGTGGATAGAATTACTTGAGTAGATATGATAGTGAATTGAGACCCGACTTTCAAGTTCCCAGCAGCTCTATGGAGCAATAAAGTGTATTTAAATGCTGTGTTTTGTTTTCCTGGCCAACAACTTTACTGTTTGCATTCACTCCTACCACACTACGCATAATTTCTTTCCAGCCACAGTTTTTACTAAAAAAAGCTCTAAAAACTCACTGTACACTATGGACAGAAAATGTTAGCAACATTCTAGTGAATGTAGCATTTAGCAGCTTAAGAGCCAGATCGCCAGCAAGATATTTCCAAAAACAGAGCCAATAAGCGGATAAATATTGAACTTATATTTATCTGGAGACCAGACAGACAACTCTAAATTAATGCTAATGTTTCTCCATACATGATCAATTTTTAAATAGGCAACTTTATGATAACAAGTTCACCATCATCTTACAGAGTGATGCAATATATTGGTGCTTGTTTCCACTGCCCCAAAGTGACCTAAAAGTCGGTTAATGTAGGCTTTAATACCCAGATAGATTTCTATATCTTCAACTATTACCTCCAAGAAATATTTTTTAGACCAGTTTAAAAACAATACAATATGTGATATTTAGTTTGCTTTCTGTATGACTGCCCAGTAACATCAGAGTGTATTGTATTTTCAGTTCTTTGTCTCTTGTGTGCCAAATTATATACTGTATATAGACGGCTAATCTGCAGGGAGCAGCAACACTGTAGTGGCACCTACAGTTGGGAGTGGACCTATTAAATCTGTGTAGCAGTGGGAACAGCTCTGTCTTCCTTTGTCCTGTTTGAGTCTGAGTCTTGGGCTGCTGCAATTCACAGGAGAGCTCCAGCTGCGTGCTTGGAGACTCCTTCGGCTTTTTTTGACGGTGAGATGTAATCAGGTTGTGTGTTTGCTGAACGGCAGGGTACATTACTGAGCAGGGAACTAAACTCTGAATGCCCCCACTAAGTCTCAAAATGTTGCATCACAGCACATAGAAGATATGTGTTTAGGACACAGCACAGTGTAGAGACTTTGCTTTGAGAAGAGAGAGTCAGTCAACTTCAATATACTCTCTATAAAGATAAAATTACTGTGCTTTCCCAGTCCAAACACCAACTTGAATTGATACAGGCACTGCTCAATTGTGTGATTATACTCAACATTTACTTAGCTGACACCAGAGCAGTTGGGGGGGGCGTTGGGGTAGAGGACTCAGAGATGGGAAGCGATTGAAAAGAATTTTATTCTTTCTTTCTGTGGCATGTTTGAGTGTCAAGCTTCCTCCTTTCAGCCGTGCTGCTGAAAAGCCCTTCCCTCAGGGTGTCTTACTCAGCCGTGACACAGACACCGCCACTACCTTGTGATCTTGTAGCAAAAAGCACATGAAAGATCATTCTCACACACACACACACAGAAAGAGGGAGTGTGTCACAGATTACTTCATATCTGCTATTGCTCTCTATTCTTATCTCTGTACTGTTATCAACTCCCTCTAGACTATAAGCTCTGTTGACATTTCACCTAATTTCTGGTGTAAAATTCTTCCAAGGCCTTATTATCTTCATCACATGCCTTGTTTTAATTCCACTACTCTCTGTTCCAGTAAAGAACTACGTCCTGCATATTTTCAGTCTGCCCTCTGGGATCATTCAAAATCACTGCTCTGTCTATAATACATTATAATCTTAGGCATGCGTGCACCTGTACTGTTCTAGTTCATCGACAGCATTGCTTATGAATCAGGGGAACCTTATCATCTATTTACCTGTCTGTGTGTTGACATTCTCTTTGATGATAGCTCCCTGCGTCATCTGAAATGGAGAATGTATGTACGCTTATCTTTCCGCCGTCCACCCACAAAATTAGAATAAAGACACTGTGTCCATGCGGGAAATGGCAAATGCATTAATTTCCATGCTTGATTGTTAGTTGCTGCAATGTGCTGAGTATGTTCTGCGCTGTACGTTGAGCTACCCCCTGCACAGCTCGCATAAAGCAACCCATCCCCCACCGTCGATGTTTTTGCTCTCTACGTGAGACTACTTTATGCCACCTTCCTCTCCCCCACCGAGTGAACCTTCTGAGCTGGTCCCTGGGGTGGGTGTCGGTGTGGAAGGCAGGCTTTTTTCCCTGTTCATGGGATGTTATTGATGAGGTGAGGTAATGGATCCCCCCACTGTGCTCACAGGGACACTGAGGATAAATCAGACAGTGGGTAAGACCCAACCAGCCATTCCACCTCTCTCCAGACTCAACTGCCATTTCATTAGCTTTATTTATGGGGGTTCTGCACTCTTCTGAACCCCTCCCCTTGCCGCCCTCCCACTGAAAATGCTGCTATTCTTCTTCTTCCTCCCTTATATAGTGCTATGGCAACCCATATACACCCCTGTCCTTCTTTCCTCCCTGTTTCCTGGAAAACCTACTATACTCCCTCCCACACAAGTTCCCTGGAACTCCTCCCTGCCAAAGTCAAGTTTATGTTGAAGTGAAAATGTGAGGAGCCTGTGAACCTCCAGCCCGTTATCATGTGATAAACAAAGGGTTGGATAGATAGTATTGTGCTCTAAAGTGGTGAAGGACTAGCACTGGCTGAGCTTTTAACATTTGACGCAGCAGCTCAAGTCCATCCAGCTCAGCACTTCCTGCAGAGCTGTATTTTAGTTGGCTGAGCAGCAGCAATTCACCTCTGGGCTTATGGCTCGGCCACTTAGTGAGAAAACTGCAGCCAAAGCTGGCTATGTCCTTGGGGGAAGAGAAAAGAATTCCTTATGTGTCCTCCCTGGAAAGTATGGACTGAACTCTTATCTTCTCCACAGGATCAAATGTCAATTCTTCTGTCAGAGATGGTGTCCATTACTGGTAGACATGCTTGCTCCATTCTGCTTGACAAAGGTGAACATATCCATGCAGGCAGAATACCACTTTGATTCCCTATAGCTCTTTCATCAGTGTGTGCTTCAAAACTGCCAAGGATTATCACACAGCTCGCAAATAGCATACTGTTGAAAGTCCACAACACCGTGACCTGATTTCATCTGTAAAAGGCATCAATGTTATCACTGCTAATGCTGTCTGTGGATGTTGTGGCACATGATCAGAGAGCAGATATCTGGGCTGACTAGCTATTTAATATTTCTGAAAAGCCTTTCCAATGCCAACATTTGATCCATGTGTGAATGTTCATATACATGCATAATATACTGCACGATGTATCTTGTCTCTGCAGCTAATTTATTTAAAGTGATGAAACCTGGATTTCACATGAAAGGCTGTGATTCATACTCACCTCGCATGCTTTTATCATTAGAAAGAGACAGAAATGGGTCTTTGTTGTTGTTGTTGGTGGTTTCATGGTGTCATGACAGTCATACTGCAACATGTCTGTGCAAGGTCCACTTTAGTTTACTCCCCATGAATCCATGCAACCTAACAGATGGTTGACTGAGCTAAGACCCGGCGATGCTGTGCCACTGCCAGTTTCATTACAGGGGTTCACTTGGACACGGGACAAGTGTGACTATGTCTGTCACACCCACAGCAGCCAGCAACAGTGAAGAAATTAAGGCACAATTTGCCACGAGAAATTAGAGAACACATGCCTCTTCATCATGACCTCATGACATGCCTCTTGTTAAATGTTTAGATTTGTTATTGAAGCACATACGACAGTGTGTGATTTGTTCACTGATTGATTGAACAACCTCTTATAGTGGTGTTGTACATTACTGGGCTTATTTAAACAGTCTGAAAGTTAAATCAAAAATGTGTTGAAAGGATTTTTGCCCAGCGAAGATGTAAAATAAATCAATATCAGTGATAAAAAAGGATGTTAAAATACACGGATACATGATGTAACAAAGACACAGAGCATAATCCAACTTTGTATTACATGTGGATGAGGTTGGAAAGATATTATGTCTCAACAGTAAAATTTAGTCTACATATGATCTTGATAAAGGGAAGGAAAGGAAAAAATGAGAGAAAAGCGTGTGCTGGCCGTCGGCCAGGTGTGGACAGACTCAGGAAGTTAAGTCGGAATTCCAACAATGCAGGCAGTCGTTACACTCTTCAGTGAGATGCTGCCATTTTTGCTCTCAGTGCTGTCTTTGTTTGAGGTGAGGAGCAGGCAGTTAGGTGAAGTCTTGAATAAATTTCAGCCCTGGCTTTGCATTGTAAATCTTTGTGAATGATACAATGAAAATAGTGTCATGATTAAACAGATGGGAAAAAAAACCCGGCTCCTCTCTCGCTTTCTGTCTCTCCCTCTGATATCAACAGAGAAAGATAATTTTCCCAGGCTGTTTGACTCGAGCCCAGTCGTGACAATAATAAATGCCAGCGATGGCAGAATGAATTATGTCTCAGCTAAAAATGTACATCATAGCCAAAGGAAGAATCTGGCATGTAATTATAACAGCGTTATAAATAGCAACACGTGCCACATAGCATCCATCATCTTCACCTACAGATCACATTATAAACGGAACATATGATTTCGGTCAGAGATATTTCCAGTTTATGATTCTGTGTTTCTCATTGAATTGTGCTTGAATCCAATTAGTTTAAGTCTGAACTGAACTACCCCTGAAGACAATAGAAAACTAAGAATGGCAGAGAGTAATAATGTGTTTCTAATCAGGCACAGTTTTGGAAGATGGCACCAGCAGAGGAGTATTTGAATTTGTAATCAAAGCTGATCATCTACAAAGGGAGCTCCATTAATCTGGTAGACTCCGGATGGCAGCTCGTCTTTTAAGAGGGCTGTTTTGATGAGGATTTTCCCTCCAGCCTCCTCTCTGTTCTGAAGGATTTTCTGTTGTTCATCTTTTATTTCAGGACTGTAATGACTGTCTGCAGTGCATCTATCAACTGACAGCCTTTGAAATCTCTGAAGTCTGCTTAGCTGATGCAGTCACTCTCAGTGGTGCCTTTCATGTGGGCTCTGGATCTATTTAAACAATCCTCTCCAGTTCTTTTTTAATAACTTGTGGAAGATCTGCCTCAGGTGTTTCCCCATGAAGTAGGTTGCAAATGTATTTTTGAAATCAAGTGCCCCTCGTTCAGATCTTAAGTATTTACTGTTTGTGGGATTTTAGGATCTCAGGACAGTTCATCTGGCCGTTTGGGGTTTGTCTGAAGCTCCATTTAACTCTACTGGAGGATCTAGCTGCAAATGAAACACAGCTGTTGACATCAAAACTGGCAAGTGAGAAACATTTGTGCTTTATCAGTGAGCTGACAAATTGGGCATTGCGGAGATAGGGGATAGATTATTCCCGACAATGCGTCTGGGTCCAGAAAGCCTAGCTGAAATAAACAGTGCGTTTTCCTGCTCTGTGACGGCTGGATGAAGAGATGGTGGTTATACTGATGGTTAGAAGGGGTCTCCCAAACCACAGAGCGGAAAGAAAAACAAGGGGAAGAAAAACAATTCCATCTGACATCATAGGGAAGGCTGCCGCTGAAATTTAGGTCAAGATATAGCCTGCCTAAAGTGTGCCAGATAGTTATATGGCAAAGTCAGATTGCCAAGGGAATGACATAATACAAAATCAAAATTATAAAACATTAAATGGAGTGAAATGAATTACCTTAGCGTGAGCAGAGCAGCAGGTTTCTTTCTTTAATGAGCCCCACTGACTGACTTAAATACTTTAAAACTAACTCTTTTATGGGACTGAAATAGCTGCAATATGGGTGGTGGTTTTAGAAGCCAGTTTAGCTGTGAAGCAGACAGCGAGGTTTCAGACCATTAAGAGGGCACTGGCTTCAGCAGAGTCATCAACTATGTACACAGCATGGTATGTTGTGCTCTTCCAAATACTATCCTTCAATGTTAAGTCATGTATTCACAGCTTGTACTTCTCCGCAGGCATCAAGCAGCACAGATGTAGATGTCCTGGTGTGTCAATGCTTGAACTGATGACTGGAGCAGGCTCAGAGGGAGAGAGAATACAGAGGGTTTTGTCCTCACAGCTGTAACGTGAGAGGGACAATTCAAGTTTTTGATAATATGACCATGTGTGTGCCATCAATATGTTTGAGTAACAAGGATGTAGTGATTTAGGTGGTGGTAAATTTCACTAATAGATAGATTTGGTTTGATTCCCATCTGACATATTCATCAATTGTAAGTCGCTTTGGAAAAAAGCGTCAGCTAAATGACTAATCATTATAATTGCTTTGTGGAATATGTGTGCTAGACCTATATGCTCAATTCAATTCAATCTTTATTGTCCCACCAGCGGAAATTTGATTTGCAATAGGTTTAAGAACAGAAACACAAGCAAACATACATGAGACATGAAGAAAACAAGAACAGCTGTTACCGGGTACAACATTTATTTGTTCGTCTGAAAGTAATCAAACAGTTGAAATGGTATAGGCTCAACACTGTAAGATGTTTCTGAGGAGTAACTCAAGCTCAGTGCAAATTTAAGGTATTAATTGCCTTGTATCTGTTTTTATCCTGGGGAATCTGTATCTGTAGAGTCCTCCAAAAGAGGGTGGTCTATGATAGTCTGAGCCTTACGCATAACTTGTTTATTATAGATCATACATGTCTGCCAAAGAGAGTTGTTGATTGCCAATTATTTTGCTGGCTACCTTAACAATGTTAGACAGTTTATTTTTGCTTTGCACTGTAAGATTCCCATAACAAACTATGCAACAAAAAGTTAAAATTGACTCAATAAAAGATTTATAAAATAAAGTTCTCAAAGTTTTGTCCACATTAAAGTTATGTGCAGAAAATGAAGACTGAATTCTTTAATGTACACTAACACGTACAGTGACTGGATGTAGATGTGATGGAGATTAAGTATCGCCTATATATTTGCAAAGCTATATTTGTATCATAGGTGTCATTTACACCGGGGACGCTGGGGACACGTCCCCACTTCACTTTGAAATTGCTGATTTTGTCCCCACCACTATTTAAAAGCATTCGTTAAAAATGTTCATTGTCCAAAAAAGTAACTTAGCTAAAAATAAAAAAGCTGCTGATTACTGCATTATATTTTGAAAACATTTATGAATAGTCTGCTGCCATTTTAATATAGTTTCCCCATATAAATAAAAACATTAATTTACAGAAAATGTCTCCAGGACCCAGACCCTCTACTCATATATTTTAGCATTTCCCATTTATTCAAAATAGTGTTAAAAATCTTCTCCTCTTGTTGTCGTGCATCGTTACATCACGTGACCCAAGTGTGTCATCAAGCCCTTGAGCCCTTTTGTCCCCTCCACTGACATATAGCAATAGCATGCATATGCTACACTTACAGAAATCTATACGGAAACATGAGCATATTTAGCTATGATATGTACAGAAACATGTAGGTTACATGTTGTGTGCAGGGATGCATATCACACATGCTAAATAATGTATATAAAGTACTGCAAAACCTACTACGGAAAAAGAGAAGCGGTGGGAAATCCATTTGGGGAAGCCATTTATATTTTTTGTTTTTGTTTACTTTACTACTACACGACTTTATCACTGAATTTGTTGTGGGCATGAGAAAAGTGCAGTCCTTGAGTAAAGAGGAGGGGCGAGAGAGCATGCGGACCTATTGAGAGAGAGAGGCGGTTCAGCCCCGCTATGGTCTCAGCAGTAGCGGCTTAGGGAGTAGTGCTACACCACTTGTGTTGTGCTGGAACAGGCACGGCATCGCTGAAAACCGCTAGCGGAACAAATGAAAACGAAAACTACTCTTTCATTTGGATTAATTCAGTGGCGAGACACCCAGTCGAAGCGAGAAGCTCTTTAAGCGAATTTGGACCGACTGACGAGGATTGGGACATTACGCTACTGTACGATAACACCGCCGAATGCTTTCTCTTGCCCCGCTAAGGTTAGTTAGCTTCCATTGCTGGTTGTCCGTTGGTGGTGGTGGTGGTGGTG
>JAPMOB010251687.1:0-18578 GCA_029875015.1 Lepomis gibbosus
CTTATGAACAAACCCACATTATTATACAAACGCTCTCCACGAGAAGCGTTGATACGTGAGGCTAGATGCGCCACATTCATTTCGTCGATGATACATAACTAAAGTGTGCATTTCGATCATCAGCGTCACATTTTTACTCATGCTGAACTGCACTGACAACACAGACTAGGAAAATGTTGTTTTGTGATTATAATGTATAACGTAAAAACGATTATGTTCCCTATCTATTGTGCTCACACAAGCATAAACAAGCTATGGGGGTCGATGTTTGTAAATCTAATTCTTGTAGCCAGACACCCAGTGAAGCATTTCAACATATTCTATATAACAGTAACATCACTTAATACCTACATGCATCTTAAGCTTCGCATTCAAATTATTATACAAATTATAAATCGTCAAGTTGTAAGAATTAAGCCAAGCACCATTTTAGTCTACTACATAAAACACTTCATTATCCGAGATAAATTACCTCATTTGCTGAGAAGATCCGAGGAAGTAGTACACTCGACGATATCAAAATCATCACAAAAATCATAAGACATTTATTGATGACTGACACCTTGGAAAAAAATATATCAGCCATTCTAACTACGTGTTGAGATTTAAGTAAGAAAAAAGCCCAACAGCTGTGCCAATTGGCCACTACCAACACAGCAATACACGCAACGCCATTAAGTGAACACAACTTATTTAGATTCAGACACCAAAACACCCTTTGTTACTTGCCAGTTGTCGGCGGTGCCTCCTCTTGGCCATTGGATTTGGTTTCTTGATGGGGTACATCCCGCTCGTCTTCGGAGTCATCCCGAGGCTGCGACCCTTTCCCTCTTGGCTTGGCGGAGGCAGTTGAGCTCTTTGCAGTTTTAGATGGCATGATTTGAAATCTGAAGGGGTCATTGGTAAAAAAGGCATATCCATGAGTGGTTTTTGTGCCTGTCAATCTCACAGCTCTACTTTAAGTCGGTCACACGCAGCTACCGATGTCAGGCTGAAATAATTACAACAGTCTGATCTCACTGCCGCCCATCTTACTGTTAGTCGGTATATTTTTCATATGGTAACAGTTTTTTTACAACAGCAAATAAAGTAACAGCAATTATTAAGTTTTTGAGTTGAACAAAGTGAGTTATTAAAAAAGCTCTTGGCCAAATCACGTTAGGAGAGATGGCAGCGAACAGGCTGCCAATCTGCGTGATGATTGTAACGAATTAGATGCTATTCTTACACTAAACCCAAACAACAGTATAAAAACAATTGTGGCCTCCTCCTGTGACAGATTCGTTTGAGTAAGTTAACCTTCTGCATCTTACATAGTTATTTGATTTGCGCGTCACAAAGTTGAACGGTTAAGGACCCTTGCATGTTGGGGAAAACAGGAAAATAAAGTTAACGTAACGTCAACTGCTAAACAAATTTAGTTAATATGCAAATAGCTGAATACTCTCCCCATAGCTCTTAGCCTAACCTATGTTATGTGGCCATTAACATTATTGAATAGAGGCAGAACTCCGGACACAACGTCCTAAATTGATCGAGGTCTCAAAATGACACCAATATTAACTTTAATACCCTCAACTCTTACGTTGGGGGCGGAGGTGTAACGTTACACGGGGGCGATCTAACTTAACGTTAACTCGCTAGCTAACTGGAAAGCACTTTCAAATAACGAATTTAACTTAATGGTAATGTTGGTCTGATAGTAACGTTATAATTAAATGCATGTTTGACAAATAAATGACTTTGTACCGCTAGCTTGGCCACCGGATATTAAGAAAAAAACTTTCAATGTTACTGTACTATTTTTACTTTGCTAATGTTAACGTTAACTTAGCTGCCGTAGGTTAGCTAACAAGCTGATCAGTTATAACGCAGAAAAGCTAAAGCTAACCTAATGGCTAACTGTGACTTGCAAACGTATCTGCGTTGTGGATCGGTAACGTAGACGCAACACCGTAACGTAATTTACTTATACTATAATTGGAGTTATACGACTTGAAAGGGGCGCTTACCTTAAGCAAACTTAACTTAAGTAACGTTAACTTAGTCACCGTTAACCAGACAAAGTTTTGTAGCTCAAAGTTTAGCTAATCTGTAAGATTAACGTTAACAATAACTTAACTTAAAGTTAGACAATCGGAAAAGTTGCATGTTAACGTTAACTTACGGTTAGGAGTGTTGTGTGCCTAACGTTACTAAAAGCCTAACGTTATTTGCGTTAAATGTAATAAAGCAAAAAGCGACTGTCGTTACATTCTGGAGTATTGTTAACGTTTTCCAGCGCAGCTAATGTTAAAACTAAAGTTAACGTGTTGTTAATGTTGATTCTGGTTTGGAACTAACATTATGCATTTCAGCAAATAGACGGAACCCAGTCATTACTCTCAGCTAAAATGTTTCTATGTACCTTCCACAATACGGACACGGTCTGTCAAGAGTATTCCTTTCTGACCCAAATCACGAGTTCGAAAAAAAAAATAATTCGTTATTCCAAAGTTTGGCAAATATATTCCACAAGATTTCAGCCCCGTGTCATTCCGACTCGCTCTCCTAACTTGTAAATGGCGCCTAAACTGTGCTGTCGAACCAAATTCGTTACAAACTGACGCAAGGTACCATGGAACGTTCAAAGGGCAAGGGAAAAAAACATGAAATTCAAAAAAGGGGACGAAGCCAACTCCGCCTTGTTTCAAACAAACGATAATCACACGACAAAAACAATCAGACTAAACACACAGAAAGCAACAATAATTTTTTTAAATGTTATATATTATTTAAGATTATTTGTCAAATTCAAAGCCTAATGTTTCTACATGTTCAAACGGTTGCCTGGTTACAGTAGAAGGAAGTCCCACCCGGAAGAATAGTTTACATTTCAGGAAATATTTTCGATGGATCAACTATTAATGTTAGTGCATTTTTAATTTTAATGAGTTATATTAAATACATTTGTTTTAAAATATGTCATACTGTAGTTTTACATTGTCGAAATATCTATTTTCAAGGAAGCGAGGTTTACAAATCTCGCGATAACATTTTTCAAGCTGTTTATGACTACCCACATTAAATGGCTACCATAGGTTAGCTTTGATAACGTTAGCGACACATTCCGTGATGGGTAGGCTTGCGCTGTACCGTTCTGACTCTTCATGCATCTTTTGCAGGAGAAAATGATACGCATGCAATAGCTGGTTGTCCCCCAGTAAACTCGGAAACGACAGAGAGATGTCTGTAACCAGACAACCAATTTCACGTTAGCATACAAGACACGGGGACATCTGAGGATTCACGTTAGCGACCGAGGCAGGTACCGTAGCAACTGCAGACGCTAGTTTCAGCTACCAGGGCATGCCAACAACTAACTCGCCTAATTTACGTGGTAGGGTTAATAATTTCATGGTTTTAGTCCTGTATAGTGTTTCTTCTTGTGTGTTGGTTTTACATTATTGTGATAAGAAGCATTTCAATGACAGTTACTATCACTAACTGACAATTTCTTGTTCGTGTAGGGATCAACAGAGCAAACATCCATCATGAGATTGAAAACATCGCTGCTACAAGAGCCCAAACATATCCTTTTTATTATGTCGTTAGCTATCTAGCCTTGTATTTGTTTCTGTGCAGCTCAAATATATATTACGTAACAAAAACTTTGCTGTCTTACCGTTATTATAGTAGTTCTGTCAGTAGGAGTAAAGATATAATTGTAGTAATAACATAACACCTAACTTGTACCAAGTCTTGAATCTGTTCATTCTATTTTTTTAAGAGACTATTTATTGCAGAAGCTACTATAGCATTTCATATGAACAACTAAAAGACCTACCCTAATAACTCCCCTTGATAATTTACCTTAACTGCAGATCACATAAGGAACTTGTGAGTTGTGTTGGCTGGACTACAGCCGATGAACTGTACTCATGCAGCGAGGACCACCAGATCCTCAAGTGGAACCTGCTGACGAGTGAGACCAGTCTGGTTGTCAAATTGCCAGAGGACATTTACCCCATTGACCTACACTGGTTCCCCAAAGCAGTTGGTGGCAAGAAACAGAACCAGACTGAAATCTTTGTCCTTACCAGTACTGATGGCAAGTCTCTTTATTCTCTAAAAATCGAGCTAGCAGGCAATTGGGCCCTGTTGGAGTAAATAAAATGTACAGAGAAATTATTAACTGGGTTTTCACTACTCACTGGTCTGCCTCTGGCATTTTTCATTCAGCTCCTACTGAGTAGGATGACAGTTTTTCGCTTAATCATTAGAAGGTCTAGGTGACCACTCAGGAGTTATCCTTTAGAGTTAAGATTCATAACTTTGCAATAATCCAATTTCACTTTAGGATAACAAGTAGTATTGCAGAAAAGAGAATCAGAATCAGGTCTATTGCCAAGTAGTTTTACACATATACGAAATTTGCTTTTGTATTTTGGTGCATAACATAGTAAGTGCAAAAAATATATGATTCTTATTTAAATGAAAGAGATGTACAGTTTTGTGCATTGATGTGCAAAATGTCAGGAGTGAGTCCCTAGGCAGGCGATGTGTGGTCACAACACTAATGGCAGTGTAGGGTTGCATAAACACACCCACAAACTGAAGCAGCAATTTTCTCTGGCAGACTAGAGAGTAGTGAAAACTCTGTTACGATTCACTTTTTGCAACTTTCTTCTGCTTCTTGCCGTGTTACAGTGAAACAAATATCAGTATTGCTATAAGTCCTTGCTTGAAATAAATTTGTGTTTTTCATTGAAAGCAAAAACATGATAGATCACACAGTTTTATTTATTGTAACTTTGGTGTGCACTGAAATACTTTGACGGTAATTTTTAAATCCGGATTCTGTAGAAAGTGTTAACCATTTTCTAAGAGATCTGTATGATGTAGATGTAACAGAGGCAGTCCAACAGCCAGGGTTTTATTGTGTGGAGGAGGAGTCCATATTAACGTTGTGGCTTTTCCTAACCTTAGTTGATTATTCAGCCTCCCCCACCTTGTTTTTTTTGTATAGTCCATGTGCAGTTTGACCTTTTTCCAGTGGCTAACATTTTCTTTCTAGTTTTTTTTGTGTTACATTATATATTTGTATTTTCTGTCTGTGTTTTCAAAACAAAATATTGAACATCTGATGCCTAATATTTCTCCATGGCTAAGCACCACTGCATAGCTTAGATGCTTCATTTGCCATTCAACTAGGAAAGGATATAGTGTGGAATGGAAGTAGATTTGTCCCAAAGAGGACTAAATTAAGCATGAAGGATATCGCTGGGCCTTCTTTTTGGAACAACAGTCTCATTCTCTTTTAGCCTGTGGAACTACAATGTGGTGTCATAATACATTTCACACAGATGTGTTCGTCAAGAATTTCTCAACAAACCATTTTAAAAATAAAATAGAAAAGTGTTAATGTGTTGACTTGGTATCATAAAAAACACCTTCCAGATAACAAGCAAACAAACAAATAAGCACACCAAAGGCATTGTACTCACAATGTTTAGCTACACAGATAATTACTGTTGATGTGCACATGTAAAAGAAAAAGATATTATTCCTTTCTTAAGTACAGATGCACATTCCTGTTATACTCAGTACCTGCTGGACCAGTGACATTCACTTTCGTTGGGATGTCCAAATTTAGAAGTAGGAGAGAGCAGCAGCATGCTGATTTGCAGTTTTAGGCAGCCAGAAATTACATAGAACATTCAGAATTTTTTAATACGCACTGCCACAAAGTACATGTTAGGCTAGCGTCTTCAATAACTGTCTCCATGCCTGATCACCCTTCGTGTCTAGCAAATAGAAAATTGCCCTGATTTAATCAACAGAAGCCCTTCAGCCTCACTTATCCGCTTTATGCTATAAGTTTGTAATTTAGCTGGAGAGAGAAAATATAGCTTTATTGGTAATTGTTGATAAGGAGCTGTGTTAGGGGATGATAGTTATTATACTTTGTAAATAATTTCTCATCACTGGTTTTCTGGATTGGCTGTAAAAAATATTTTGTCTGATTTGCCTCACGCAGCAACCTCAATCACTCAAACGAATGAAACCCTGGTCTCTGTAGTCTGTGTAGAAGAGATGGAAAAGAGACATCCACATAGTAACAGGGAATTACTGCAGACACTACTGTTTTGAATTATAGACTGTAAACACCCAGATCTTGAGTGTGGCAATACAGTAAGCCTCTTTTTGTCTCTTCACAGGGAAGTTCCACCTGGCCTCCAAGATAGGGCGCATTGAGAAGAGTGTTGAAGCACACAAAGGAGCTGTTTTGGCTGGAAGATGGAACTATGATGGGACTGCTCTTATCACAGGTAAATATGACAGGGATTTACATATTTTCATTACCATTAAACAAATACTAGTTTAATTTGCCTGCTATACATTTTTGAGGTCCACTTAAACTTTTTCTTTAATAACTTAGCTGGAGAAGATGGACAGATCAAGATCTGGTCAAAAAGTGGGATGTTACGATCAACACTAGCCAACCAAGGTAAGACGAAAGACCCCTGCTCTACTTCACTGAATTTAAGCTACATATTTGTGTGAAGCTTCTATCCATGATTATATATGACCACTTAACCAAAATGTTTGAAAAAAAGCAAAGCAGAGCACATGCGTTTGTTATGCATGCATCCTCTGCACTGTATACAATTTTTGCCTGTTTAATGAGTTTAATCTACTCTCTGCAGCCAGTGTGTGAGCAATATTAACACTTATCTAAATATGATTTCCTGAAGAAAGAAAATACATTCTATAAACTATTACACTATATTGTTATTTTTATATTTAAGATACTTTTCACATATAATAAAATACCAACAGAATGGTGAGTGTTTTTGTAGGATTGCAACTCATCATTTTCACACAAGCAGGTAGTTAGCAGCTAGCTAACAGTAGATAGTGAATGTTGTTGTTTTAGCTTATCATCTCAAAGCCACTATGCGTTGTATTTAAAAAAATTCAGCCCTGATCAGATTTAACATTATAGCTCTCCTAAGAAAACGGGGGTATGACTGTACCACATATTAGAAATTATTTCTACTCTGCACAAATTAAACCCCTGATGAATCTATGTAATGCAAACTACCGTGCTAGGTGGAAAGACATTGAAGTACTTCTTATGTCAGAACCACCTTTACAGGCAATACTGGGAAATAAAGACTTGGAAAGGACTCTATACAAGATTGAAAACCCTTGGATAAAATCACAATTAAAAATCTGGACGGATGCTTAACATGAATATAATTTGCACGCTATTCTGAAGATAATAAGGTGGTGTGCCTATGACCTTGATTTCAAGCCCAATCAAACAGATGTTAGATTCCAGAACTGAGTGTCTAAGGGTATAACAACACATTTCTCATTAACAGATAAAAGTGAAAGATTTCCAAACACTTAAAACCAGTAATAATAAACAGGACTTTTACAGATATTTACAGATACGTAATTATCTCAATCAAGAAGTTACCAGGTCCATGAATGTGCAGGAACCAGTGCTTCATGAAATATTGATGGCATACCAGGCAAAAGTCAAAAAGGGTATTATATGGCTGTATAAGGGATTTATGAATAAACAAACAAATTCAACATCATATGTGAAAACAAAATGGGAAAATGAAAGTAACATGAAAATAACTGATGTGGAGTGGAGTGGTTGCTGTACATCACAGTGGAAATGCACAAACTCACCTTGATGGAGGGAATTTGGTTGAAAATTTTTGATCAGTTTTTTTATTACTCGAAAACAGAAAATTCCTGGTCCCGGGGAGGAGACTAAGTGCTGGAGGCAGTGTGGAAGTGAAGATGCCAATCATTCTGGGATTGTCCAGTAGTAAAACAATATTGAATAGAGACACACAAAGAGATCAAAAATATTTTCAACATGAAAATACCCTTCAAGTTTCCAACGTTATCTTGGTTAACAGACTTATCTGATAATGCAAACTATCTGTTCAGAATTTTAATTATTGCCTGTTAGTAAACTGTCACCAGACACTGGCTCCTCCCTGATCCCCCTACTCTGGAAAAATGGATAGAATGTGTTAATGAAATCTACCAGATGGAAAGACTAACATTCTCACTCCTTTTGCAGATGAATAGATTTGTAGTCTTATGGTCAAAATGGGTGTCCTATGTTAATCAAACACAACATGCAGGAAAGTTGTCCTGAAAGTTGTCAAGATAGTGGTAATCAAGTGTGGATTTTATTGTACTGTATTTTATGTACTGTTTATTGACAAAATAATTGTGTTGTTGTGTTTTGTTTCTATATGTATTAGAGATATGTCTAGAGATATGCACCCCTTGTTTTGTGTTCTAATGTGTTCTTATTATATTTACAAAAATGGGAATGGAGAAGTTTGGTCTTGGTCACAGACTGGAACTGTGACCATGAGGTAATGTAAATCTGGCTATTGTATTGTTCTCAGTGTTTCAACAAAAAAAAATCAGCCCTAAGCCAATATTTTTACAAAACTCTTTAAAACTACACATGAAAGCTGATTGTCTGCTGTTATCAGCTCATCCATCATGATAAAGTAACTTGTGACCAACTGTAAATACAGTAGTAATATCCTTAACAATACCCTGCCCTCCTCTATAAATATTGATTCTCATTTGAATGTCAGTGTGAGAAAGAGCCGATGCGAGATTTAGACTGATACGACTTAAAACAGGTCATGTTCATAACAGCTGACAGCCAGCAGCAGAAGCCGTGTGCAGCCAATCACTGACCTACCAGCTGCAGGCATTTATTAAACACAAAACAAAATACTGACACCAATTACACCCTCTCTATCTCTCTCTGTCTGTCACACAGACACACACACACACACAGTACTGATTGATTTTGGACTTTGTGGCTCAAAGACTGCCTCTTATGACAGAGAAAGAACTGATTAAGAGCACAGGCACACAGAACTTCAGTTCCGTTAATGCGTATCTGGGAAGCCATCTCCTTTTCGCCAGCGCTACGGCACACGTTCACCTCCTCTTCTGCCTCCTGTTTGGCTGTAGCAAATAAATCACTACTCTTTACAGGTTTTCTAATTCTATTCCAGACTTCCATCTCTTTTCAATAATATTGTGCGTGCAATGCATTATAAAAGGGAATGTGTGGTTGTTGCAATCACCAGCATGTCTCTCCCGTGTAAGTGTGTCTGCGCTTGCATGCTCGCAAAATGATCTGCAAGATTTGCATTTATGTTGAAGCCGCCTTTTTACTGAAGCCAGATCATTTAAAATGACAATCAAGGAGGAAATGGTTTTTTTCCCCTTTCCTTGGCTGTGCGATAGTGTTAACATGCATGTGGTGTGTATTGGGCTTAATTGTGCTCAGTCAGTACAACCAAAAGCAGAGTTAGTCTTCCAGTTCTATGTTTTTTTTTTATTAAAAGCGCAATAAAATTTCAAAGGTTTATAGGAGTGGAGTTTTATTAAAAGCCATAAAAAAGACTCCTAATGATACATTTCTTTATCCAGCATTCACATTAAAGATGGCTTACTTATTAATTGATTCATCGTGCTGTTTGACTTATTAAACATTTCTTCTCAGTTGTGGGACAGAAAAAAAGATGGGGGCTGGATAAAAGTTGGCTTCTGGGGAAATGGATGGCACACTCCTGCTGAACGACGGGTGCTGTGGAAAACCTGGCAGGGGAACAGCAATTCAGCGCCTGTATGTAGGAACATTTTTTCTTAGCTGGCTTTTTGGAGAATGCTCTGCCGGGTGGTGGGCTGCCCAGCAGACCTACAGATTTGGAGAACACACCTGTATATAGTAGTGTTGATACACACCAGCCTCCACATGGCACTCAGATCACTGCAGGTGTTGCTTCTCTTCCACTGAGACTCCAACACATGCACACACACATACACACACACACTACTGGAGCAGGCTGTTCTTCTTGGTTACTATGACCCATTTTAAGAGAGAGGGAGAGAGAGAGCTCTACAAAGACATTGGAAGTGAGTGAGAGGGAGGGAGGAGAGAGGAACTTGTCTCTAACCCTCTCTTCGCCTTTGTCAGATTTAGATCATGTGACCATTTGACATTTGTGAGAAACCACATGCACCTGGAGTGGGGTTAAATGTCAGGCCCTCTCCCCTCCACACACGTGTAGCCACAACCCAACCCAACTCATACACACACACACACACACACACACACACACACACACACACACACACACACACACACACACTTTCCCTCACACATGTGCACGTAAGCTGTACTGTAGAGGTTAGGCAGATTTTCTCAGCTGGTGTGGTGTGCCTGCATACTAAGTGCTGTTCCGAAGGCTGAATGAGGTGAGATATTTGAAGGAATATGATACCTTCTAGAAGGAGGAATTAGCACTGCTGTTATCCTGGAGCTATTGTTCACACAATCTCCTTGTTTGTCATAGAAATACATTCGTACACAGTTTTCATTTACAAAAGAAATATTACATCAAGTAAAAGGCAAAGTCCTTATGTGTTATGTGCTCAATCCATTGCTCTCTGCTTGAGGTTAATACTGTACTCATCTTCTGTGTACCTATGTTTCTGCATATCTTCCAGGGTCTCCTGTGTATTCTGTTGCCTGGGGTCCAGACTCAGACAGAATCCTCTACACATCAGGAAGACAACTAGTCATCAAGCCCCTGCAACCCAGTTCCAAAGTCATACAGGTACAATTTATGTATTCTTTTAAGAGGTAAAAACCTACATTGGTTACTTAAGATTAGTCAAGTTAAATCTTTGAAACATTACCCTGTAACTAATTGTTCAACTAACTAACTGACTCAAAAGTAACAGAATTTGATGAAAAATTAAAAACTGTCAAAAAACTGTTACTACATGAATCACGTGGACAATACCTTTATTATGGTCTATACACACGCTATATATATTATAAAGACTAAATTGCTTAGTATAAACACTGAGATTTTCTTTTCTGTTTTTATCCAGAAAGTTTTTGGTGAATTATTTACTTGAAATTAACAAACAGGACAAGTGGAGCACCCCTCTTTATAAAGTCAAGTACACACATTAGCTCCACTTTAATGGTGCAGTTTCTTTTCATTAAGTGACATTAGTCACTGTAACTTACACTGTACATTTACAGTTAAACTGAGGCTTATTGTTGACCCTTTTCTCTCTACTCTGCTCGCCTGACATTCACTGGTCTTTTGTCGAGTTATGCATGCCTGCCGAGAATTGCATGCATGTCGCAGTTCCACATGGTTCAATTTCAAGTACATTTTAAAATGATATAATATTCTTTATGCAGTTCATCAAAGGTTATATACAACACCTGCGCAGCTGGTGCTCTGTCTCTCTTACTCTTCTACCACAATATAAACTAATCCACACGTGCATACCGACGCCTCCTACCTTAAGAGTTTGGGTTAGAATTTTGGGTTTATTCATGCACTAAAAATATTTATTAAAAGCTTCTTTCTTCTTACATTTTTATTTACAGCATTATGTGTTGATATTTATTTCATAATAGTCTGTATAGTGGGAGAAAACTTAGTGGGAGAAAACCGGTAGTTCTATTTAAACATCAGGCTTTTGAGCCAAAATGGCATGATCCTCGTTTCATAATGCCACTGCAAAGATTTGACTGTGAGATTGGCAAATCTTCGATTAATGTATCCCATCCATCCGTCCATCGTCAACCGCTTATCCTGCGTACAGGATGGAGCCCTATCCCAGCTGGCATAGGGCGAAAGGCAGGGTACACCCTGGACAGGTCGCCAGTCCATCGCAGGGCCACACATAGACAGACAACCACTCACACTCACACTCACACCTACGGACAATTTAGAGACACCAATTAACCTAGCCTGCATGTCTTTGGATGGTGGGAGGAAGCCGGAGCACCCGGAGAGAACCCACGCAGAGCTGTGAGGCGGCAGTGCTAACCACTGCACCACCGTGCCGCCCGATTAATGTATCCCAAATAAATTAATTTTATATTTAATATAAATTATGGTTTCTACATGTATCACATGACCAGTAAAGTGTTGAGTGAGGTGAGATACCCTTTTCTGTGACTACTAACGTTGGCCAGGCAGAGGTTGTAATTTAGCTTCTTTGCTTTTAAGACAGCTACCATTTATGTGCCAACACGCTCCTTTGTTATCCACTTACTTTCTTAACTGGAAGGTTTGCATACTCTGGACAGGAACGTTTGCAATTTCTTGATTTTTAGTTCTGAATATATCTTTACACAATACAGTGAAATTGCAAGATTTCTTTCTTTATTGTGGCAATGAACCGGTAAATTGATGGCAAAACAGACTCAATTTAAATATATTATTGTGTAATAAGCAGTATTGGGTTTATGGGCTCTGTAGCTACATTCATGTTATCTGCTTTGCCACCTACATAGTATCTAATGTGCCGTGTCTTTTCTGTTGTGTGATAGTTTTTCTGTTGTGTGTGGATTTTGCTTATACTTTGATCTGTCCAATGACCGACATCACAAGGCCCTTTGCTTCTTAAGCCTCATTGATTTGCATTTCTATATAAAGGCTAAATAAAAGAAATTTATTGCTTTCAATAGATCTCTATGTCTTTGAGTGCTTCTACATTAAGGAAGGGTGCAGCACTGAAGACCTTGTCCATGTATACATTTGTTTATTATTCTTCCTGAAGCCAAATAGCTCCTGGGACCTTAGATAAACAGTGGAGGGTTTAATGTGCGCCTTCTCAACCCTTTGCTCTCTCTCAGCTATTACCACACATGCGCACACAAACACACACACACATATCCAACTTCATCACCTCTCATCACCAACACAGTGATGCAAGTCGAACCTATGTTGGCTCAATCTGAATCGGTGAACATGCATCAGCCAACAGGGGTTAAACATGGGTTGGACTTGACATACAGCTTCATGTAAAGGACCCCCAATGCTATCCTCTTTGATATTTGAATTCCCTTTCACAGACACAGATACACACAACACACATATGTATTTACACATATGTATTTATCTACATGTATTTCCCTTGGGTGCATGGAGTGAGCAAGTGGGGTACATAAAATAGATGACAGAGTGTAGGCATGTAGAGAGAGCAGGAACAAAATAGGAACACAGTAGGATAAGGCTGGTGACAGGCTTTATGCTCTGTGTTACAAACAATGTAAAGAGTAAACTCTAAGTTAGGCTGATATGAGATATTTCATAAACTTGTGCAAGACCAAGAATAACTGCCAATCTCTCTGGAGTTTACTCGATGGAAAAATGTTAACAGTGTACAGAGATGAGTTGTGATGGTGTAGTATTGATATGTCTGCGCGAGAGTGTTGCTGTTTTTGCCATCAGAAACCAAAGATCCAGTTGGTTCAATACTGACATGATGGCGGATTCAACAGAACAGTCCACATCAGCGGCAGTCATCTTGGTTGTTTATGAATGTGCCAAAGCTAAAAAACATGAGCTTGCAGATTTGTCTTGTTTCCAGGCTAGAGACGTTATATATGGATTGTCAACATCATTATGTTGTGTTGACATAAAATTGAGTTTCTCTCTCTCTTTCCCTGTGTCTCTATGTAGTGGAAGGCTCATGATGGAGTTGTTCTGAAGGTGGACTGGAACTCTGTCAATGACCTCATACTGTCAGGTGGAGAAGACTGTAAATATAAGGTGGGCAGTGTTTGAGTATACTTGAAGACGTCTCGAGGGTGTGTTGAATTATTTTTTACCTTTCAAACCATGTTCTCCCTCAACAGGTATGGGACAGCTTTGGCCGTCTGCTTTATTCCTCGTCGTCTCATGACTACCCGGTCACCTCTTTGTCCTGGGCTCCAGATGGAGAGGTGTTTTCTGTGGGCTCCTTCAACACCCTGCGGCTCTGTGACAAGACTGGAGTAAGAAACAAAACTTTATTCTCCATCAATACCTCTGTTTTTTTTTTTTTTATCAAAAAGCCCTACTAGGGACAAGTGTCGCAAATTAGCTTTAGCTAAAAACGCTATGATACACACATCAGATGACTGTCAAAGTTTATCTATGTTTTTGTATCTGTCCCTATTAAATAAACTCGAAAGAAAGATATTTGAATTGTTGTGTGCCATCATGAATCTCCCAAAAGAATGTGAAATTATCCTTATTAGTAATTATTATGCTACCGTGTGATGTCAGCAATTAGCAGCTGTAGAAACTGTTCATATTGGAGAGGTGGAGGTTATTGCTTAACATAACTGTTGCAAAAAGAACAAATAGCAGGAGGAGAAACCGAATGATGTTATAGCACCTTACTTAGTACTTTGGCATAACATAAACTAGGTGATACAGTTATTGAAATGTTGTTCTGTCACTGAGTGTAATATTTTGCACCTCTCAGACGTGCTGAATTCATTTGATTGTTTGTTGATTCTCGTATAATAAAACTTTGCTTTAATGCAAGCAAGACATTCAAGTTGTGTGCCACATCAGCTGATAATCAGACAATCCACACACCAATATTGCTCGGCACTTCCAGCCAGGCGGTCTACCGGCACTTTCAGTACAAATGCACACTCCAGTCTTGCATTAACAATGTAATTAGCCCTCCTCAGTCTAATACCCCTTTCACACAAAGACTGTTAAAACAGTGATGGCAATCACATGCCATTGTGTGAAAAGGTAATGGATGTTTTTGTTTTATTAAAAATTGCACCACGTCATTTCAGTGAAAGAAGTTCTGCTTATCATTTGACAAAATGATGCAGATGCAGGTTTAAGGGAAGTTATACCCAGAACTGCTTGTCAGATGGTCGAATACCTTCGGAAACCCCCTCCGCATTCAGCATTCAGCATTCAGTATTCAGTATTCAGTATTTAGCATTTAACATTCAGCATGCTAGATGACACAGTCCTGCACAAAACAAAACTATGCATGCACTTGACCCTAAAGCAAGGATTATACTTTCTGCGTCCGCAAGTATGGAAGGGTCTGCTTGACAAAAAAATCGTCATCAGAGGGGGTACACGTTGGCTCTGTGCGGACATCTGCATGTCTCCCATTTTTTATGACTGTACGGACAGGTCTGTGTGCCGACTACGCTACCAGGGCACCAACCGATCTACTACACATGTGTGGAACGAGTCTGTCAAGCTGCCTCCAGAAAGTAGTATAAACGGAAGTCGTCTCATCTACCAATATGACATTTATGCTTTGCATTCAGTGAAATCCTTATCCCTAAAACATACTGTATCTGTGGTACCCTGTCAACTTTTCCATTGCAGTATGGTTTATATTGTGCAGCTCACCACAGGCCTTATGCTTTCTATACATTGTTCATCTCTGTAAACCACATTAGGCTGCATGCCACATGTTCTTGTTACCTGATGCTGATGGTAACTGGAGTTGTAATGAGAAGGGAAATGAGAGAATGATGAATGGTAATTGTTGTTTTATTATTGCTGAATGTTTGGCCAGGAACAATATTACTAGTTCCCCACTCTACACTCATGGGACATTTAGGGCTTCTTTGAGTTTACGTGGAGACGTCAGTGTATTACTGTTTCAGACCTGCTGTAATGAAAACAAACAGCCAAGGCTGGGTTTTTGTATGCTGATCACCAGGCATTTCATGCTCCATTTTGATTTAATTAGGATCAAATGGCTTTTTTTCTGGAGCACTAAAACCAATGGGCTGGAGAGAGGTCTGAGCCAACACATATGTCTTCTCCAGAGGGGTAAGGTGTGTGTTTGTATGTGTTTTGGAGAGGTTACATTAATATAATGTGTAGAGTATGAACATACAAACTGAGACTGGGGAAACCTCTTAACCTTTACCATTTAATTTTGGTTTTCTGAACCATGAAAATCAATAGGTTTGAGGAAAATTGCCAGAATATAGTCATGAGTTGATGAAATAATTCAAATGAAGCCAGCTTGTAGCCATTTTCTTTGTGTAAGCAAAAACAGAAATCATTGTGCTATTAAAACTATAACAGACAGCATTACAACTTGCTCCTTTATTTTTTGTAATGACCCGATTCACCTTACGTCCTCCCATTATGGGTTTGTTTACGTGGTTGGTTTGTTTCATTGTTCCGTCATTGCACCACTTGCTTTGCTGTGGTGTGTCTTGGTTAAGGCGGTGTGATGATGATGACAATTACGATGATTATGGTTGCCCTGCTCTAACTGGAGAAAGGGTATGCTTGCCTTCTCCTCCCTAAGCCCCTCTGAGACAGTGTGTACTGTAGCATGGCGTGGGAGGCTTGCTCAAGAAGAAGATGGGGGGGGGGGCAGAAAAAAAAGTTTAGAAAAAGAAAATTCCCTCAAAGGTCATTCCATTTTAGTTGCTTTCAACGTGTGAAAAGACATTCACTCCTCTCACGCATAAGTTAGAAAAGGTGGAACTTGTATAAATAGGCACACTTGGTCACTGCACTATAATTACGGCAATGTCATTGTGTGTGTGAGTTTACACACAATCACAGAAGCTATTAACCAATTACAAGGGCTTTACCTGTGTAGTTGCTGTGGTTTGTTTGCGGTGCAGGATTAAGCAGTGCGAAGAGTCTTTTCAGTTACTAGCGTGACTAATGGGAAGGAGTTTCATTCTGTATCTGCTACAATGAAACCTTGCACTTTAACGTATTGCTGCTGGCTCAGCAGGATCAGCCTCGCGCATTTAACCCCTTCACCTCCCGTCCAGCTTTGCTCTCCTCTCGCCCTAAACTCAACTCTCTCCTACTCTTTTTCTCCTCCAGATTTTCTCCCTCCATGCACCACAGGACAGATGTAGTGTGTAACCCCCCTCATTATCACCGTGGAGGGAGAGAGAACGCACACTCGCACACATACAAAGTTTACAGAGAGGCAAAAGTGCTAGTTCTTGCTGGTCTAGCAAGCCACCCATGGACTGAGCACAAAATTTGTTCTGTTTGGCTTTTCCATAAAGCACTAAGCATCAACATTTAGTTATTATTGAATATGTTGTTTAATCATTAATACATATTTAATTATTTTATTTGCAGTTTTGTTGAGTTTGGAGTTCTTGTGTGTAGAGTACATTTTCTCTTCACAGGAGCTTTAACAGGACACAAGGCACAAAGAGGTTCACTGTCCCTTTTACAAGATTTGGGAGAGACAATAAGTCAGTGTCTGTCTGTGTGCTTGCCATAGTATATGCATGTGCCCACATGCCTGTGTGTGCGCGTGTGTGTGCAACCATTGCCGTGCAAATGTGCCTGCGAGACAGCAGTCTATTTACGAGGCGCTGCAGCTGGTGTCTAGCGTCTGGACCCTGTCACGATCCCTGACACTGTCACTGGCTAACAAGTAGAACTCATTGTGCCAGGCGAGCACCCGCTTCTTGCTTCTTTTTCGCTGCCTCCCCCCACTTTCCTCCCCCTTCTATTCCCTGTGCTTGTTTTTTTTCTCTTTCTACTGTACACCCATGGTCACATACATAAATGTATTAGCTGCTTGATTTTGCTTTTCCAAATCCTCCACAATATTTGATTCCCCCTTACTTTTTTAAAAATGTAAAACGCATTGGTTGGATGAGAAATCACTATATTTATGTAAGATTTTCTTTGGTCTAACTGAAGCGAAAATTCTTCTTTCTTAGAGGACAGCCACACTGCAGTTTTTGCTCAGGGTCACATAAACAGGACAGAAAATTGCAATCACAAAACACAAGGCTTGAACACCGCTTTAACTATTGTTTCTTTTGGTTTGACGCTCATTCAGGACTTAGCGAGTATTCAAACTGAATACATCTTGTCTATTCCCCTCTACTCTCCACCCCTCTTCTTTCTACTCCCCCATTTTGAGTTTATACTGAACCACAAGCAAGCTAGTTAGGATCATCAGATGGTTTTAATGTTAGCTCAGTGTCAGGGTATATCTTACAGACATCCTTGTTGTATGTAACAACTAAAATGTGTCCTTCCTAGTGGTTTACATGTGTGCGTTTTTCCTCCCATACTGTGTATTCAATGTATTCAAGGAAGGTTAAAATCAAGGGCAACTGGACTTGGTTTATGATACCTGAAGATGTTTCGCCTCTCAACAGAGAGGTTTCTTCAGTTTTGACTGCTTGGTGAGGGAATCCCAACCATTTAACTTTTTTTAGGTTGTTATCAAGGTGATGGATACTGCTTGGTTTTTTAGTGCTCCTGACTGTTGTAATGACAGTTGGAGTTACGTAAGGCAAGTATGAACGACCGTCGTTGGCATTGTCACGAGGCCAAATGTGAGCATATGTTCATCTGTTTAGCGATGGTACATTTTTGTCAAAAGAGTGTCTTGATCTAAGGTGTTGGCCCTACTGTATAGAGCCATGTCTTGGTGTAGTGATTTTTTACTTTACTGTTTCTTTTCCTTATCACTTGTATTGTTGGTGTTTTCTTGTGGCTGTTTTCACAAAGGTGCAGTCTGGGTATCCACAAGATTTAGGCACCTCCTTCAGGTGTTGTATGCTCTTTCTCTTGGGCTTCGACACTTGTTGGTATGTTGTCAGCTTGGTGGTGCAGGGTTCTGATGACCCCTAGCTAATGCTCTAGAGCAAAGGTCACCAAACTAAGGCCCGCGGGCCGACTCAGGCCCGCCACCCCCCTTTTACTGGCCCCCCAGCCCCT
>JAPMOB010251689.1:0-14858 GCA_029875015.1 Lepomis gibbosus
GCGGGACATTGTTTATTGCAGTCCCTTTTTTCTCTTCCTTATCCATTTTTTTCTTTGTCTTGGCAGCTCTGCTGGGCTTTCAGTTGCCACGCCTTCCATTTCCACGAACACTAAAGTTACACACTAATCTCAACTTGTTTACAAAAACTGTCCTTGAATCAGTACGGTTTAAACCACCTGTGCCCAACCCACCTGCTCCCAATCATTACCTGTCCAGTCATCAAACTGACATATAAAACAGACAATCATAATGAGACTTTTTGTAAACAACCTCCATCACAGAGGGCCCCTCTCCAGACCCTGGGCACATGCCCAGATTGCAAATATAGTAGATCTGGCTCAGTATATGGGTTAGTGTTTTGGGTACCAAAATGTTTTATGTGATACATGTTATATCCAAAGAAGGTTTATGTTATTATTACTCCACTGAAAATGTTTAAATGTACTAATAAATCATCATCTATCATCTCTCTCTCTTTCTCTCCAGACTCTGGTGAGTTGGATCCAGAGTTGTCTCTGCTTGCCTCCCAGGGTTTCACAGGGTGTCTGTCTGCTGTCCTCTTTAACTCCATCAGCCCTTTGAAAGCTGCTCTGCTCAGCCCAGCCACAAGCCCAGTCATTGTTACTGGCCCACTGGTCCAGTCCATTTGTGGCTCCACCTCAGCCAATCCCTATGCAGCAGAAACCACACACCACATATCAGGTCAGAGGAAAATGTTGGGTATTCCCAAATGTTGAATGCTATGAATGGAAGGATGACTTAACTTGCTAACGGTACATAACCAATGCTGTATTCGCTTGTTGAAAAGAGGGGAAATTATTTGGGTCAAGGTTCATAGTCTATAATCCTGTATATAACATGCTCCAGTCAGTAGCACAGCACAGAAATTGGCTCTCAAATGTCAATCAGTAGCTGCTTTGGGACAAACAAAACCAGAGGCTTGATATTGGACTCTGTTTCCTTAAATAGGTCCAAAAATCATCTTTATTATTAATAATTGCACCACACCTGCAGTACACTTGTAAGTTTTTAAATTTTGCCTGTAAAATGAGCATTTTAGGGCATCTCAGACTCTTGACTGTTAGAAGGACTATACTGCCCAACAGGTAAATTGTTTTGATTTTCAATGCCATCATGAATGCCACACTAACTTTAGTACCGCAGTCTCAAATCTAAAATAAACCATGGCATACCTTGCGCACACACACACACACACAAAGTGTAGACCAATGAATGACAAATCATTGATAGCAGTAACTTCTTGCAATATTGGAAATCAATCTAAAATGTATCCTTGATGTAAAATGTGTAGATTTGTAGTTTGTAAAGGGGTCTGTTTTGTTTGGAGGTGTGTTCATGGACTGAGGACTTGAGGGCTGTGGTGGGAGCAGTTGCAAACATTTGTATTTTCTGATTTAATAAGATACAGAATAGTGGCCAGCATGTAGCAAAGCCAAACTCCAGCCTTCATAATGTTTCTTCCAAATCCTGTGGGTGACAATTAGAGCACCCACTTTCTCAAAGGGCTCAAATTAATAAATATTATTGAGGTTATCGTAGGCGGTACTGTCCAGCTTTCTGCGTGGGTGCTGCCTCTCAAACTTTACAAATGGGACCTCTGGGTCTCTGATAATGTAATGACACCGGGTTAATAGCCACTAGATGACTTATTCAGACCAGGGATGAGTTTCCTTTGCCATATCTTTCCCCTGAGGGGACTCATACAGAGAATTATATAGAAATGTGCTGTGGTATCCAATATCTCTTATCTGTGCTGATGATGGGCCCATATATGTTTTCCGTTTTCCTCTACATGTTTCCTTTGAGCATCTCTATGCAGTACCTTTCCCCATTTCAATTTTTCAAGTCACGATTGACCTTTATGCTTCTCTCTTTTGCTTTTATTCTGTTTTCTTCTTTTTCTTTCTCATAACTCTTTTATTCCCCTGTGATCCTTCTTCTGCATGTGTCCTTTCTTCACTTTCCTTTTACCCTTCTCTTCTCTCCCTCCTTACTATTTCTTCTGTTCTCTCTGCGCTGCAGGCCAGTCTGGATCAGTGGGAACAGGTCAGCCTTTGGTGAATGCCATCAGGAGTGACTCAGTTCTAATTGGAGGTACTGTAACAGGAACATTTTTCACTGTCACATGGCCATCATTATCAAGCATGAGATGGTGTGATGTATGAAAGCTCGATTATGATACAGTCGCTTCTGCGCCTACCAGGTCTTTTTACACATCATTATAGAAGAACTAACAACAATTGTGTAATTGCGTTTAAAGAGTTATATTAAATATTATATTACTAATGTCAAGGCATAGCCTGTATCTGAGTTTAGTTGAGACATCTTCACTTTGGTTTGAAATATTTACTGGTTGTCAGGCAGCAGCCATTCATCCATCATACATCCATTCATTATGCAAGGTAAGCAGGGTATTCCAGACATCCTTCTCCCCAGAAACATGTTCCATCCCAAAGCATTTCCAGGCCAGATAAGGGGTCTCCTCCCAGTTGGAACATGCCCAGAAACCTCCAAAGGCAGGTGCCCAGGAGGCATCTTTATCAGATGCCCAAACCACATCAATTCTCTTTTCAATGCAAAGGAGCATCAGCTCTACTGCAAGCTATCTCCAGATGTCAGAGCTCCTCACTCTTGTCCAGCCACCCTGCGGAGGAAACTCATTTCTGCTGCTTGTATCCGCGATCTTGTTCTTTGACTCACTACCTACAGATCATAACCATAGGTGAGGGTTGGAACACCGATCGACTAATAAATTGAAAACTTTGCCTTCCAGCTCAGCTCCCCTTTTTACTCCAAGGGTCGGGTACAATGCCTGCATTACTGCTGACGCTGCACCAATCTGCCGTCAATAAGGTTTTAGTCCTATCACACAGCTCTAATCCCAACCACTTCACATTTGGCTGCAAACCACCCCAGTGCATGCTGAAGGTCACAGTCTGATGAAGCCAACAGAACCACACCATCTGCATTAAGCAGAAATGCACTTTTAGTTTCCAAACCGAACACTCTCCTCAGCTGTGCCTGAAGATCCTGTATACAAATATCACAAACACAATGAAAGACAGTGGGCAACCTTGGAGTCCAATACCCACTAAAAACATGTTTGACTTTGTGCTGAGATTACGAAGATAGCTCCTCCCAATCACCCTCCTCCAGGTTCTCAGGTCTCTATCATTACCGCCTGTGTGCTCCCCTCCCAGGTGTCCCTTTTCCGGAGAGGTGCTACAGCTCCTTATCAGCCGATTCATGTTGAATCGCTCTTAGTCTGGCTGCTCCCATGGGACCAATTTGCCTTGGGAGACCCTACCAGGGGCTATTCCCCCAGACAACACAGCTCCCAGCATCACAGGGACACACAAACCCCTTCACCACATTAAGGTGTTGATTCTTTGTGGGGCAGGCAGGAGCATTTTTATAAAATAAATTGTGTTAATGAAAGCCCTGAGTTGTCATGGCACACAAAGGAAACCACAACTAATTAGAATACAAATGAATTTGTACAACAATGGTAAAAAAAGTTATTGCCAACATCAGTGCAAAGACCTTCTAATAGCTTAAATTGCCCAGGGAGCCTGGAGAAAATGAGCTGACTGCACCACTAATGATGGGGCGAAAACAATCTAACGTTTACTGTCTGCCTGATGGGCCGCTGACCAGTTGCTTTTAAGTAGGAGTTTTATTTCCCAGTGTAATGTTTCATCTCCTGTTTGGTTCTTCAATTCTAAAAGGTCCCATTTAAAAACAAGGTTTATAAACCCACAGAGCATTCAATTATTATCAAGATTCAAATTTAAAATCTGATTGTTTTCACAACTTTTCAAACTCTCAGATACATTTCACACTGTTGCCTGACACTCCAACGGACATGTTTTTGAGCTTACATCACACTGTGTTGTGTATCTACTCCCTGTGTGAGGAAAGCTTAATTTTATCAATTGTCTAAAGCAGTTTTCCAAAAAGAAACTTAAATATGTGTAAAGATGATACATATCTACCAACATAGACATATACAGAAAACCTCTACTAAATATTGACTGTGCTGTCTCTTTCAAGTAGAATTCCCTTACATAAATATCAAATGTGAGAAAAGAAGGCCCACATTCCGATTCTGCTAAGCCATTGTAACTTTTGCCATTTCTTTGCTTTACAGGTGTGATAGCGGTGGTGATCTTTGTGAGCGTGTCTGCATTAGCCATAATGGCCCGAGTCCTCTATAGCAGGAAAGGAATATGTCAGAGCCAGGAAGTAAAAACAGTCCAACCTGAAGATAGCCCGGAGCTGGCATTCAGCTCCCAGAATGGTCCGAGTGAGAACCAGAAAGAATATTTTATTTAGGTGGTTCAACCTGCTGCTGACCCGGCAGTGTTGTAGCTGAGGAGACAGACAGAGACAGAGATGCCTTGTCAAGCCTCAGTGCTTTACACTACTAACTGAGCCCGAGCAGTGGCTCAACAAGACAGGAAGACACAAACACTTATGTTCTGTCTTCCTTTGTTTTGTTTTGTCTTTGCTTCTGTGGTTGTATTTTTGTAAAGACTGTACATAAATGCACAAGAACAAAGTGTTGAATTTATATATGCCAATATGTCAATACTGTCAGTAGAACAATTGTAAATATTTACTGATGTAAATCTTAAAACTATGACTTTATATCAATCAGTCCTTCCTGTCATATTGAAATCTTTGAAATTATTAAATGTATTATTCATTGAATGGGAAAAAAGCTTTGTTGGGTCTGGGGTGATATAAATACATTTACCAACATGGATAATGAATGTTTGCTGTTTTGGGTGAGTGAGTCTACTTAATTCAATTTGACATTGTCTTCATGGTTTTAGTTTTTTGTTGTTTTTTTGTTTTGTGGTTTTTGTACCTACTGTATGACATATGGGAAGGCAAAATGTATCCGTTCACATTGAACATTTCTTATTTTATCAAAAAGTCTTTTAATCACCACGATTCTCTTTCATTATGTTACAGCTTGAAGCAAAGCTTAGCCCATATTTATTTTTCTTTGTATACTTTCCCTTGATTTTCTTTTTCTATGCCATTCCTGCCTGCAGCTTTCAACGTAGTTCTGAATAGTAAGGGTCCTGAGAGAGACACAGTTACAGTGGACTACAAATTTTTCCAATCTTTCTGTTCCCAACATAATTCTAACAAAAATGTTGTATTTATCTTTAAAAACATATGCCCTCCTCTGAAAGGCAGATTGAAAGGGAGACAGCGCATGCTGGGAAACAGGTCTAGCTTTTTATTCCTCCACCACTGAACATTCACTGAACATAAAAACCAGTAGTACAATCAGCCTGGTGGGACGATATGTGACAAAGCTATATCATCTGCAAAACTATTGAATACACAAACTGAACACATTGGAGTATTACTTTAATCAATGTGAACTGTTTACTGATTGTCACTTTAAATTGTTTTGGAGAATAATTTTGTAGTTTTGGTGTCAGATGTTTGGTTTCTCTCCTGGCAGTACATCACTTTTGAAAAACACAATGACCTTGATAGTATGGAAGGTAATTGTAAGTGAGTGACTTGCTGTAAGATTTTAATTTGTACAGATATTTTAGTAAGAAACACAGTTCTGTTCAGTGAAAATAAAACGTTTAACCTTTTTCTGAAGTGGGTGTTTTCTTTCCTGTCAGCTGAATTACAATCCTGCACTTTTATTGCTCTTTTAACCTTTTTTGGATTTCTATTCTAAAAGCAGAGTCTTTGTGAAATGATACAAAGGAGAGTTGAATCAATGAACACAAAAGTTTGAGGTCGATCAATGAACACCTTTTAAACACCTGCAAAAAGCAATATCATTTTAGATTTCTAAACCTAATGTCTGAATCAATTATTTCTCTGTTAAATGAATCTGAAACACAGCAAATTTAATTACCATATATTTACATCTGTGCATGTTTGTCCCTTTAAAGGTTGCCACTGGATGAGTCTTTTCTTCACCATGTGACATTTCTGATGGATATTAATATGCATCTGTCTGCAGAGAGGAGATAACTCCAGCGCCTGCTGCTTTGTGAATCATTCAGGTGCTGGAGATGTCAGGCTAATTCTTGTCACAGGCCCACCTAGTCTCTCTCTACACTTAAACGATAACACACAGACACAGCTTTGAGATGTGATGGGGCCTCCCACTGCCTGATATCCACCCCTTTTACACACAAACACAGGACTCTGATGATCCAGATGACTGGGTGTTTGTCAGTAGGTATTGTTTACAGAGAGGGATGTATCCATTCATCCAATAATACCTCATTAGGGAGAACAACAAGAGGAGGTGTTGTAATGACACATGCTGCAGCGCCAAGAGGGGAAATTCAGATCACAAGTGTAGATCCTCACGTCAGTTATTTGAAGAGATGAATATTATGTTCTCTCACAGCAAGAAGGTTGTGGGTTCCAACCCCGGTTGGCCCAGCCTTTCTGTGTGGAGTTTGCATGTGCACCCCGTTTTCACGTGGGTTCTCTCCGGGTGCTCCGTCTTCTACCCACCATCCAAAGACGTGCAGGCTAGGTTGACTGGTGTCTCGAAAATTGTCCATAGGTGTGAATGTGAGTGGTTGTTTGTCTATGTGTGGCCCTGCGATTGGCTGGCGACCTGTCCAGGGTGTAGGCTACCCGGCCTTTCGTCCAATGTCAGCTGAGACAGGTTCCAGACCCTGTACGCAGGATAAGCGGTTGACGATGGATGGATGGATGGATGGATGGATGGATGGATGGATGGATGGATGGATGGATATTATGTTCTTCAAACAAACTCTGAATCATGTGACAATGTGCTGACAAAAATTTTGATTACTGAAATTTTAACACAGAGGTGTTCATTAGTTATGCGAAACTGTTGTCATGAAACAGGTTGAAAAAGATAGCCTACTTCAAGTGTCGGGGGCAAAATAACACTTCTACATGCTGTACAGATTTATGATTTTCTGCTGATGCTCCCCCTCCGGATTTAGGGGTGACTGAACTTTGTAAAATATGATCATTTAACTAACCACAATTTTCTTGTAACTAGTTTAAGCAACAATGTGACCGTTTCAACATGGCACAAAGGTCCTTAATTTAAATACTTGTTATAGACAGCAGAAGCTATGTAAAGTATTAGCATTTGAGGAAACCAAAAAAGTGAAAACCTCAATATTCAAACATAAACTCTTTGAACTCAAATGATCACGAGATGACAATGTATACACCATGTAAAGTAAAATTAATTCTTAACACAGCGGGCCCTATAACAGTCACAAGTTAAAAATACACCTTGTCAATCAATGATAAATATTCTAATCACCTAATATCCCATAGTGTCACAATGCTACAGTGCTATATAGACCCTCATATGTGCATGTCCCCCTTTGCCGTGGTGTCAGATGCCACAGATAAACTATAGACTGCAGTCAGTAGTTTAACACGCACAAATCTGTAGCAAGCAGTATGCTATAAGGTATAAGGTAAAATATATGAAAATAGATTCAACAGAATGATTTTAGTCTTATTTTCTTTGGTATTCGTGTCACATAGCTACATATGCAGTGATGATTGCTGGGTAATATGTAAATGACTGTCCAATCTTAAATTTCTATTTGATCATCTGACAAAACGAAAGGACTTGCAAAATCTGGCCAACACATGCAAGCTGGAAGTTGATGCTATTGACACATAAAAGTAGTAGAGACAGGAGAGAAAAGAACAGGAGGAGAGGGGCGCAAAGCTCCCAAATTACATTGTTTTGGATTACTGAGGACGTTGTCAAAGATCTCTCTCAATGCAGGCTCGTCGGATACCTTTCAAATAGGTGAGTAACTTTACAAGTACTTTTTCAGCTTGGATTTGATATGGCTGCCATGCCGTTGTTTTACAGGCTGTTATCATTTTGTGGTCAGGTCGCCCCCGAGTAGGCCCACCTGTTTAATTGTGTGGATGTGCATGACTATGTGCGTGCTTTAGGTGGCCAGTTTCCAGAACATGCTGTTGTTTTATAAATTGTCCACTTTTTTTTTTATTCATCACCATAATTTCTTGCCTCTCTGTCGAAGAGGAATGCGGTTTTCATGATTCGGAAGTTGCCCGAAAAAGTCCGCATCTTTTCAGCACTGTGGACACCTCCTGCACTCAGCTGACAATGAAAGCACCAGCCACGCTCCTTATAGCTTTCTCTTTGACTTCTGTACTTTGCAAATACAAAAGTCTAGGTGACACAGTCCGACTCTAAAATCCATCACATTATGATACTTTAGGCTGCTGCATCCAGGCGCACACAACACAGCTGCTGCAGCAGCGTGTGTGTGTTGGAAAGAGACGCACACAAAGAGAACTGTTGAATTTAATATGTTAATATGGAAATAATAAATCAATTTAAGGAGCTAAATTAGGTATTTACTGCATCTAATCGTATCAGCTGTTAAACCATGGCAAAATGAGGAAATAAGGCACATACATTTGCCAATATAGTGTTCCCTTGGAGACACAAACGCAGTGTGTGTTTGCGTGTGCTTCCTAACTGCGGTGTAGCCCAAGGGCCCATCATAACAGCCTGCACTGGGGCCTGTTGTTACTGGCTTACGCCACTGGCCTCAAGTATTTTACTTTAACAGCAGGCTCTCCAGTGGTCTCTGAAGTAGAGTTTTTAGGGTTAGCCCCCTCCTCTTTTATAAGATACAAGGTAGATTTATTTGTTAAATTACAACAGGTTTGGCCACTGAGGTGGACACCTATTTTCTTAGGGAGGCTGTGGTCTGGCAAGGAGCATATTCATAAAATTTTATATACTGTAAATGTTATGTAACCCCTTGGCCTCAATTAAAAGGTGAATAGCAGCATACAAGTGTCCTCATATTAGGCACTGTCACTTTAAGAGGTTAACCTCTGACCCTGAGTTGTGACAGACTATGATTTTTATTTTAAGAGAGGCCTCCAATTTGTCCATGTAGATGGCAATCACATTTCCAAAATTGTGACTGGTTAAGGGGCGGGACTAACAGGTGGAGCAAATCGGAGTACACCGATGTTCTTCATTTTCTGTGGAGGTAGCAACAAGATGCAGAAGAAAGAAAAGTGTAATTTAAATAATGTACAGAGACAGTTAGTAGCATGGCTAGTTTATAATAAGTTTGGCACACTGCTACACAGTGTACTTTGTATTGTATTGTGTGTGAGAGCTAATTGTCTGCAGATAGCAACAGGTTAGCATCATCGCTAACAGCAAGCTAACGTCGTACAAACACTGGAACCCCTGACAGCGCTGTGTGTGACCGGCTGTTAACGTTATGCTTCGAGGGAGACCTGTGCGTGTTTTCATCTTCATCTTTCTGAATGGATTGCAAAACATGACAACAGTGGGACTCTTCTGGACGATGCTGTAAAACTGGGCTCAACGTTAATTGAAGGGTAATATTGAGCCCAACAGGCGGCAGCACAGCAAACACTGGGGGGCCACAAGAAGTCAGCGGACTGTCTGAAAAACCTAAGTCAACCAGAAGTTTGCCCAGAGAAAAACCGTGCCGCCTATCTCCTCACGTGAGGCCTCAGTTCTACTGAGTGAAAGCATCTTTTATCATCCTGACTCTGCTGCTGGTCCCTGCATGGGCAAATTGTTGTGCTGGAGCAGTTAAGACTAGGCTACGGATTACGGTTGCTGTCATGATGTCGCTGTCACATAGCCACTTTCATACTGCCTTATTATTCGGGATTATTAGGCCAATTAGCTGGCTCACTGCGCTATATGAGAGGTACGGAGCTGGGAATGGGATACATTGGCAGACATTCTTTCCGTTTTTATTGCAGGATCTCTGTGGAAAGCACTATAGAAAAAGTCTGGATCCCTAAAACCTTGTCTGTTGTTGCCTAAAGTGGTGTTGAGCTCACTGCTGTTTACTTATGGCCCTGTGGGCTCATTTGTTCTGAGCTTAGTTGTGTCAGTTTAAATAATGCATTCTTAATTTAGGCTTGTCACAGTGGTACTATAACTTGTGTCAATGCATTCCTCTCTCTCTCTGTCTCTGTCTCTGTCTCTCTCTCTCTCTCTCTCAAGTTAAGTGTTTTGTTGAGCCATGCTGTTTGTTGACATGTTAAAAAACACAGAAGCAAGAGAGAGCATTGTAGTTTTACTGGTATTTATTTTTTGAAATGGTGCTCCACCATTTTTACATATAAATATGACACTGGTCAAATTGGTTGTTAAAAAGTGGGATATTTCAAGAATAACTATCCTAGTTGTTTGTAACAAGAATAACACCAAACTTAGTATGTTAACAAATAATTACACAACTCGGCGGGGTATTCAATTAGAATTCAAAGAGGTCCACCTAGAGCAACTTTTCCGAAGCAAAGGTCCGGAACATCATAACGACTAACTTGCGTTATCATTTAGTGCCATATCGTATAGTTGTATCAACATATATGTTTTTAGTCAACAACTGACAATATTTCAACAATATTCAGTTTTCACATCAAACTGAAGGGATAATAAATAATAAATAGGCATACTCTAATAATAGATTCTAAATTTAAGTAACCTAAAATAAAGTGCCTATGTTTTTTTAGAAAAACTGAAATAAAAAGTGTAGCTTGAAGTGATAAAGTGTAGTCTTAACCAATTTTATAATAAACACTCAACACAAATGAACCAGCTGTCATACCTCCTCTTCTTTTTCATTTCCTCTTATAAACCACTTTCCTACTTTCTCTTGTTCAGTTGGAAACGTGAGCTCGTGAGGAAAGCTATTCCTGCCAGCTAGCATTGGTGATCTATGAGATATTCTGGTTTTGAACGGCCCGTGGGAGGAATGTACATGTAAAAATCTCTACATTCTTGTGAAATGTCTTTTCTCTTACGTCTCCTCTTTCCGTGTGCGTTCCCAAAACGTCTCTGGTGTATTTCACTCGTGGACTCGACTCGAATGCACAGATTTGATTGGCTGAGCAGTATCACATGAGACGAATTAGAGCACATGCGATTGGTCTGTGAGTTTCCTGGGCCGCTAAACCAGGACAGTTAATGCTAGAAAAGCTGCGCAGGTAAAAATAGAAACGCTCCGGCATGAGGTAGTAAGTCTAAATAATAAATCGGCTGTAGGTCGGCGGTCCGGAGAGGACCGCGGCCCGCCTATTAGTGACCTCTGCTATACAGACATATTGTATATTCAATCTGAATTGTTAGAAAATTTAAAGAGAAATATTTATGCTCCATGATGTATGTAATCTTGACTTGGCTTGTTCCCAGTAAATGTTTTGTTCCTCCTCGTCAATGCACTCCGACAAATAAAAGCTGTATTTGTCTTTTGTCTTATTTAAAGAACAATTAATTGCCTAACACATACAGATAACACATTAAACAGGATTTTTATGGAAGGTTAATTGAACTGGTTTTAGTCTATAGACAATTTTAACTGTAAAATAAGAAACCAAAGTATATCAGACTGTGATTCTTTAACTCATATTTTTATGTAGTATTCAACTATGGTTTATGGCTTTTGGTTTAGTGTGCCACCCCAGGATTTTTAGTGGCCCCATCTGGCCACCCCTGGTCAAATTTTCTGGGGGCGTCACTGTCCTGAAGGTTGTAAAAATGGAAACTAAAAGGTCAATACTAAGTTTGACAGAATACATAGCATCATACCACACCACAACTGAAATTTACATCGTGCTCAGTCAATGCAGCTGTCAAGCTTCAAAAGTAAACAAAAAATGTACATTTAATAAAGTGATGAACAGAAAAGAAGAGGAGAGCTTTTGGGTTGTTGTGTTCTCCCTGGATAATTAACAGCTGCCTGGGATCTGATTAGAGGTCCCACGGGACTCCAGCGCCACAAACATAAACAGCTCAAAAAACATTTGATTATAAACAACAGCACAGACCTCTGACTGTGTGTTGCCTGTGCATCCATCATAATCACGCAGGGAAACGCATCCAGAATATGAATATGACATTTATTGATGTTAAAAGACTTCTCAGCAGCTTGCAGCTGCTGGCTGTGTCACAGTCAAGATCCTGCTGTCCCTTGTGTCAGCTGGCCAGCGCTGTGAATAAAGCCCTGCTGACAGCATGTGGACTACTTCTGTGCGCACACTGACAGTGCAGTCGTCAGGGTTCAGCAGCACACAGGCCACAGGTTGGACTGCTCAAGCAAAACTCCCACTGAGTCTAATTTGGCTTATGACAACTTTTCTTTTGTCTGGGTCTGCAGGTGTCAGTTGGAAATGACACAGTGGCAGTGCGACTCACCACATGAAACCAGAATCACAGGAACAGTTGCTCCTTTTCACAGTTTTAGCTGTCATCACTGGAGGATTTGTTTTTCATACAACCTTTTTCACAGCAAGATAGTGACACAGTGAAAGTTACCACCTACACCACCCCAGAGAGCACTGCTTTGGCTGTCAGCCTTCTTTTCTCCTTCCTCTTTATTCCCATGGTGTGATTGCAGTGCTGTAGCAGTGGGGGAAATCATGTTTAGCACACACATTACCCTCATGGTAACTTCATACTAAACAATGACAACAATAACACCACCACGTGCCAGTTATGGTGAAGAACTAAAATATGAGGAAAATAAACAGCACAAGAATAGTTGAAAATCTGACTGCCAATCTCACCGTTGAATCTCAGTGGCGTTATGAAACGAGGATCATACTGTTTTGGCTTTATGTGGGTGCTCAATGTCTGATTTTACATAGAACTACTGACTTTCTCCTAATGAGTTAATATAAAGCCTATTATGATATTAAAATCAATATATAATGCTGTAAATTAAAATGTGCAAAATAAGCTTTAAATCAATCTTTTCTAACATTACTGAATAAATTCAAGTTGTACCCCTTACCTTTAAAGAACCAAATAAATAAAGAACCCATGAAATCAAAATCAATGTTAATTTGTTTTTATTGTATATGCCTTGCACTATATGTCACCAATACACTAGCATCTGGCCCAACAATGATAAAAAATAAAAAAATAAAAAAAACATTTTGTAGGTGCAATGGTATTTTAGAGTTTGACAGTTCCTGGAAAATTAATTTAAAATGTTGATGACTCATCCTGTACTCGGAGGTGTGCATTGATTGAGCGTGCAATGAAAAGCTTTCTTGTTTTTATGACACCACTGGAGTGTAGTGTTTCTGGGGTCCAACCACTGGACCTCAATGATTACTGTACAAAAACAATAATACATCTTTATTAACTGATTTTGGTGAAACTGAATCATATTTGATGATGTCCCCCGGCTGCCTTGCCTCAACTATGGAGTTCACTGATGAACAGACAGCTTTACTTGTTGCTAAATTAGCAGCTAACTGCTACTAGCTGTTGTTATCTAGTTAGCTCAGTTAGCTGTCATATTAGCTTGCTTTGCCAGGATTTGGAGCTCGGATCACTGGGGGAGTGTTTGACGTTACACTTCTAATATTACTCAATATTACTCATGGAGGTTTTCAGGCCGGGGGGTTTCTAAAGTTTAGTGCCAGGGGCACAGAACCCAGCAGGGAGTGATGGCGAATAGCGTATAAAGTGCACGTACAACAAGTCTAGAATTTGAAGAGGCCCTCAGGTTTGTCAACTGCCTGTCTACAACTACAGTCCAGCATCTGTTTCTTTTCTTACCAAAAATCCTACATTTAGATGCTGTTTGTCACAAGTTTTTTTTTCTCACGCCTTTAAGCTTTAATTCAGGGTTAATTTAAATGGCCCCACTGAAAGACCAGCTATCTACTGTGGATTAAATGTTCCCAAACTGCCACTGAAAATATTTATGACATTAATACAGTTTCAGTCACAACATTGGGTGCTGAGCTGCCTATAACTGGTATAATTGAGATAATACTGAGAATGATAATGAAGAAAGAACACACCCAGAGGATGTTAGGGTAATCTGCAATGCCACAATAACAATTCTAGAAGATGGCTTTTAATCACAGACTCTCTGAAGCTGTGATGGAATTCATCTCTTAGTGTTTAAAAAGCCTCTTTTCTGTTTTCATCCAAAAAGTGGATTTAGTCTCTCATCTGCAGTTGCATACAAATATTAGTTTCTTACATTCAGTTTCACATAATTTTTCTTTTCTCTCTATACTAAATTAGGATTATTGGTCTGTTAATGTCATAAAAATATGTTCCAAGTGTCATACTTGCCATAGGCAAGGCAAGTTTGTTTGTATAGCACATTTTAACAACAAGGCAATTCAAAGTGCTTTTCATTAAATATAAAAGCAGCATAGGGAAATTGAAAAAATACACGTTAAAATATAATTTTGGTGAAACAGAAAATCAATACAGGATAATAATAATAATAATAATAATAATAATAATAATAATAATAATAATAATAATAATAATAATAATAATAATAATAAACAGGGTAAAACATGACAGTAAAAGTGCAGTGTACAATCAGGGTTAAAAGAGTTAAATGGAAAATAAAAACAAGCTGAGGGGTTGAGCAAATAATTGAGTTACTTATTTTGAAAAGAGAACAAACAAAGAAGTACACTTAATCTACTCTCTCTCTCTCACTTTAGCTATTCTGTACTTGGGTCCATAGTAATCTTTGGGTCCACTGAAACTCCAAAAACCCTCGGACACAGAGAAACCAGGACATGTCTGTCAGCGGGCCACATTGATCAAGTTATACTCTGGACCCACTTGCGCGGTTACAGGTGGACAGAGGGTCCTGCAAATCACTCAGGGGCGAGATTTAAGACCACTTCCTTCACTCTGTTTAATCTCTCTTTATCTTTCACTCAATTACCTACTCATTTCTCACCGTGTAAATATTTAATTAAAAGCAATGGTAAAAAGAAAAGTCTTCAGTCTTAATTTAAAAGA
>JAPMOB010251690.1:0-15041 GCA_029875015.1 Lepomis gibbosus
GATCGCCGCTCTGAAGTGGGTCCAGAGGAACATCCACGTGTTTGGAGGAGATCCTGGGAAAGTCACCATATTTGGACACAGCTCAGGTACAAAGCCAGTAAAAAAAGGTGCACATAAAATGTGTCGTTGGGCCCTGCGGTGAAAAATACAGTCCTGCCATGAAGGTTTTGATATTTTCCAGCAGCTCTAGGAGCGACACACTCTGTGCTGTTACACTGATTTGGCTGTGAACAAAGCTCAACCCCCAGAGGACCGGGAGCTTGTTTCCTTCACCTGCTGTTGTGATTATAGGCAGTCAAGTTAACACCTGGTTCTTAAGCTGCTGCAGCAGCTCCACCACTTGCTAGGAAGGTAGTAAAAACCGGGGACATGCAGAAAAACAAAAACAAGGGAAGGCAACATACTTGGTTGTTAGTCCAGGTGGGACCTCGATTCATTTTCAAGTCAAATCCATTTAGTTTATATGTATACACACTACATATAAAAGTTGTGGGTGTGAAAAGTTTTAGAACACCCACGTTTTTCTAGTTTGTAAAGATAAGTTGTTAAGGTCCAGTTAAAAACCTTAAGTGGTACAAAGTAAGCAGCTAACTGCCAAAGTTAAATCATTTAAGACATTTCCTGCAGCAGTGGAAAGAAATTAAGCCTTGAAACACATTTCTACAGTAAACACATTATAGCAGCAGTTAATACACCCTCAGAACTCAGTACTATATTAGATATAATATTAATGCAGGAAGCCAGAGATTTCTGCTCTCTTGGGTAACATTTAAGATTTTTCACTGGACTTGAACTACTTATATTTTAATACACTCTAGAAAAAAAGGGGATGTGGTAAAACTTTTGACCGGTAGTGTTTTCATCAAGATCACAAACCACCTTGCACAGCAATACAACACCTTCTGTCCTTAGACCCTGAAAGCAACTGCAGAATATTTTATTTAACCTTTTATTTTACCAGGAAAGAAATCCATTGAGATTTTTAATCTCTTTTACAAGGACGTCCTGGCCAAGATGTGAAACAGCACAAATTGCAAGGTGCAAACAAGGCATTACACTTACAGCAACGTTATTCATAAGACTAACAGTATTAAGGGTCAGATCACGCCCCAGTCATAAACAAACTGCTCCAGAATTTATGTGACCAGACCTACACTGAACAAAATTATAAACGCTACACTTTTGTTTTTGCTTTCCTTTTAGTGTGTCCAGCCTAAGGTTCTTTTGTTGTGTCCAGCCTAAGGCCTTTTGTTGTGTCCAGCCCTTTTAGTGTGTCCAGCCTAAGGTTCTTTTGTTGTGTCCAGCCTAAGGCCTTTTGTTGTGTCCAGCCCTTTTAGTGTGGCCAGCCTAAGGCCTTTTAGTGTGGCCAGCCTAAGGTGTGTCCAGCCTAAGGCCTTTTGTTGTGTCCAGCCTAAGGCCTTTTGTTGTGTCCAGCCTAAGGTTCTTTTGGTGTGGCCAGCCTAAGGTTCTTTTGGTGTGGCCAGCCTAAGGCCTTTTGGTGTGGCCAGCCTAAGGCCTTTTGGTGTGGCCAGCCTAAGGCAAACCTGTGCAACACCCATGCTGTCTGATGAGCATCTTGATATGCCACACCTGTGAGGTGGATGGATTATCTTGTCAAAGGAGAAATGCTCACTAACACAGATTTTGACAGATTTGTGAACAACATTTGAGAGAAACAGGCCTTTTGTGTTCATAGAGAAAGTCTCAGATCTTTGAGTTCAGCTCATGATGAATGGGGGCAAAAACAAAAGGGTTGCATTTATAATTTTGTTCAGTGTAGAGTACTTCCTCTAAAGGGTCTCGGTGCAGGGGGTGAACTCTTTGACAAGTTCAGATCTGCCCAAACGAATCGTACCGAGGCGAAGAAACAAACCGGAGTCCAAATACCAAACAATGCAAGGGTTGTTTATGCATCAACACGACAAACGACAAACGAGTTCGACCCAGACCTGTGGGTTAAACCGATTCTCATTCATGGCTGATGTGTTTAACTTGTTTTCATTCTGCGGCCTGTGGAAGGTGGGACATCAGTGTGGACGCTGATGATGTCTCCGCTGGCGAAGGGTCTCTTCCATGCGGCGGTGGACATGAGCGGCTCCTCCGTCTACAACGCGACGCTTGAACAGGCCGAGACCGACAACCTGGTGTTCCTGAAGAAGACGGGCTGCAGAGACCGGAGCTGCCTCAGACGTCTCTCCGTCAGTCAGATCCTGCAGGTTGGACACAGTTTTGGTGTAAAGTCTGTGCAAAGGGCTCCTTCTGGCAAACCAGTAATTAAAACACTCTCACAACACCAGTTAATCTCTTTAATTTCCCCTTTAATATTTGGGAATGTCATAAAATACCTGAATTGTAGCTCATCTTTATGATTTAATGAGACACTTTGATTCACTTTTAAAATTGCTCTCTTCTGTTGAGGGATTATAATGTCACATGCAGGTATTAGAGCACTAATACTGTGAGAGTTAATGAAGAAATTAGACTCTAAAGTTAATGGGGAAAAAATAATTTTTAAACTTTGCAACCATAAATTAACAAAGGTATTCCCCATCTTCACTCAGAAGACCCTATTAAGATTTATAGGATCAAAGATCCTCTGCGGAGAAGCAAAATTAGAGTCATTTTTAAAAAGAGCTCCTGTTCAACATCTCGCCGTAACTTTAGAGTGAATTATGAATTATGTATTTTATGAAACGCAAAAACATACGAGCCCAGTCAGGAAAAAAGGATGATGACTGAACTTTTCTGATTGCAGCAGTCATCGTACTGTCGTCACTGTTATTAGGTTTTAAAATGTCACCTTAAATATTTCCAGCTGCCACTCAGGTGGATTCCCAGACGTTTTATTCAAATGGGTTTTTGCAAGATTTCTAATGAGTTACTGTATTTTTTTATTAATTTGTCCCATTAAAAAAACCTGAGTGAAATATTGATTTAATAAGGTTCAAGTTTTTTTTGATGGATAATTCTCAGTTTGAAGGCAGTGACGTACCCCAGGTTGAACTGTCCCACACAGCAGAGCGACAAATTAATCCGCTGCTGAAAATAGTCCCCAACAAACAAATAAGCTGTTTCCTCCTGTTTGAGTAACACTTGCTAAAAGCCAGTGTTTTCCAGCTGTTTGAGGAAATTACTGAGCAATTTTTAAAATTAAACTACTGTATGTATTTGTGAGGTGTTTTCTTTTCTTCATCCTCATGAGCTTTAGAAGTTTTTGAAAGCAGCTGGCTGCTCACTGAAAGGGAAATAGGAAAACTGTTTTATTTTAAATTTAATACCTGAAGAAAGGTAAATAACTGCTAAGAAGTAAAAGAATAAAGCTTTATATTTCTTTAAACAATCCATTTTAATCATTTAAGTGACTGTATAATTTATAAATAAAACCTTTTACTGACCCCAAAGCACGTGAAAAGGAAATTACAAGCTCATAAAGTGGTTTCATAACAGAGAGGTAAAGTTAGACAGAGACAGTTCTTTATTTTCACTGTATGATTATACTGAAACACTACAGTTGTTTTAAAAAGTGTGCCTGTTCATGTTGCAATAATCAGTCATCCATCCACCACTATTTGATATTTTTAAATTTCTTTTATTGTGCCAGAGAAGTGTTAATAATACGATATATGTACACATTTATACCTAAACAGTACAGCCACATGGCAAAAAACATTAGTCTTGTAGTAATTATTAGTGGGAGTAATATTTTAACATTCATTATCTTGTAATCATTGTTATTACTGTTGTAGTTATTGTTTTATAATTCTAGACTTGCTGCATTTTAGCATCAAGCAATGTACAGAATTTATACAGATTACGACAAAACCTTAAAAGCAAAACATAAAACGACTTGAAACAAGAACTTGTAGAACTTGAATGTAAAATGCAAAACACCAGGCTTATAGTTTAAGTCTGAATTTCCCAGGTATGAGCTCTATTTTCTTCTCTCTGTACCTTTTAATCCAAAAGTCAAAGTGCACAGACTCCTCTGTCCTTCCCAGGCCGTCCCGTGGCAGGAGTACCCCTCCTGGGCTGCGGATGAGTTGACAGACCTCCCCGTTAAAGGGCGCTTCATCGGCCCGGTGGCTGTGGTGGATGGATACGTCCTCGAAGCTCCGCCTTTTGAGGTGTGGGAGAAGAAAGGCGACCACAGCGACGTTCCTTTCCTCGTCGGGACGACGGAGCAGGAGGCGGACTTCAGGTGAGAGCTCACCTGGTTCGGGTTCATCGCTGTCATGTGTTACTGGGATCAAACTCAGCCCTCTGTGTTTCCTCTGCAGCCCCCCGGCTGAAAACATCTCCGTGTGGACGTGGGGGGACTACCAGTGGTTTGTAAAAGGTAACGGCTGGTGTGGGAACATGAATGACAGATGTGATGACTCTAAGATAAAACCCGACTGCTGAATGAACAATGTTTCCTACTGGTTGAAGATTTGCTGCATGATGGCGGTTTTGGGGGACAGAAGTCTGTGAATGGAGGTTATAAGAAATGTGAAAACAAAGCTTGAAGTAGGATTTCTCTCATTTGGAGGGTTTGTCAAATGAAAAGGTCTTCAGAGTCGTTCAGTTCTAATCTTTACTCGGCAGAGACTCCTGGAAGCCTTTGTGTTGTTCACGTGGTCGTCTCCACAAACCAGCAGGGCAACCGGCGAAGCGAATATTTCCAGATGAGTTCATAAAAAAGGCGCCCTCGTTCAAACGTTCTGTTGTTAACGCCAAATTAATGTAATGTAATTAATGTAATTTGGAGGTGAACTGACCCTTTCAGCCAAACCAGAGTTGGGGATTGTTGGAGCAGTGGAAAGGCCAAGAACGCGTCTTCATCTGTGAGGTTTGTCCGAGGAGTCTGGTGGCGAGCGAGAGCAATGTAACAGTTGTTTGGGGTTAAACAAAAATCATCTTGCTGTAGAACAAACCGATGTCTCTCCGTAGGGATCCTTTCCAAAATGTTACCAGACACTTAAAGTAACAATTTGAGCCCGTCAGTGGTAAGCAGCTTTACTGGACGTACTTTGACTGGTGCATTTGTCCAAGGATTACGCTGCAGCCTCTGCAGCTGCCGGCTGAGGCGCGGAGCCCGAAAATGTTCACGTCCGACTGTGCGTTAAGGGTTTCTATTAAACAAACCAGAGCTGGTGATTGTTGGAACAGTAGAAAGACAGTTTTGGGGAGTTTTATTTTGTTTCTGTCCAGTTTGTAATCGAGGTAAAATGTTTGTGTTTGTCAGTGGAGTCTGGTGGGCTGTAGCTCCAGTGGCAGTGAATGTTGTACAGAGCACCTTTTTTATTTTTAAAGATGTCTGCTGAGTGTTTGTGTTTACATACTAAAATGCTCTAACGTCACACTCTTGACGCTGCGACCTGCCTGCGGTCACTGACCCTGCTCTGTGCGGCCTCTGTAAATGTCTTCAGTCCAGTCGTCCCGTCACCTTTCTGCTCCACACAGAAAAACTTCGGACCTTCGGTGAGGATCTCCCCAAAGAGGCGTTGCAGCTGTATCCGACCTCCCTCTCCTGCCCCACCACAGACCGCTGTCCAGAGAGGGCCTACACCACCATGGTGTCCGACATCAGGGCCACCTGTCCCAACAACGAGCTGGCCTCGAGGGCCGCAGGTAAACTCATAAAAGCTTTTTTTCTTTTCCATATTAAAGTGCTTTAAATCTGCAGCCCTGCTGATTTTCTGTCCTGCCAGGAAGTGAATTGAAACCTACCTTGCTTCCTGGGATTAAAAAGGATCAGTGATTGCTGATGATTAAAGGGCTGCAATAAAAACCAGAAGGGCTCTGGGTCCTGTAGATCAGAGCTCTGATAAATGAGCCAAAATTTGCCTCAATTTGTTCACTCTTTTTTTATTACAAGAGTAAGAACTGCACAGCAACTTTAAACATAAGAAAATGTCTTTTATTTCTACAGCCCAATATAACCAAATACAAATTTGCCTTCTGGGGCTTTACAATCTGTGCAGCATACGGCACCTTTGTCTCGTATGTTAAGATACTGTGTGCGTTTTGAATATCGCCGTGCCCACAGGGAACAATTTATTGGTCTCAGTAAAGCTGGCCGTGCTTCCTGTGCTCACAGCTGAAGTAAAATGGTCTGCCTTCATGCAGCACATTAGTATATTAGAGCATGCATCACAAGAATAACAAATTTAGGCCCACGTCCCGCTGTGTGTGCAGCTCCTGAATGACTTTGCACTGCAGCAGAATTGTGCTTCATGTAGGTTTTGTGCCCGCCGGGTTTGTTAAGCTCACTCAGTGGTGAAGCTCAGAGTAAACTGACATTTAGGCATCCTGAGATGTTTTTTCCCTTTTCTGCATGATTCATGGAAGCTGGATTGAAGATGAATATGGTTGTTGTTTTTTAGGGGGCTAATGCCATTTAGTATTAAATTTAGCTTCTCAATCTGCAGGACGTTTTAGCTCAAATATTCAATGAAGGCCGAATTCAGCAAAGCAGCAAAAAAACACAGGTGATGTTCTCATAAATGACTGGAACCAGCAGTGAATGCATCTACTCACAGGTCCTGAGTGTCTCACTGCCTTATGTCGCTTCTTCCTCCTTTGTTGTCCAGAAACTATTAAAACCCCTCAGTGTTTCTAATTTTGGACCCGTTTTCAGCGTAAAATAAACTGTTGGTTCCAGAGTTATTTTGCTTTTCACTTGCTGTTGATTCTGTGAAACCTCTCCCTGTGTGCAGCGGCCCTCAGCAGTCCTGTGTACCGATACGTGGTGACGCACACGCCGTCGGGGCCGGTCAACACGACCGACGATCTGCTGTCGTTCCCAAGCCGCTTCTCCTTTCACAGTCTGGACGCCGTGGCTTTCTTCGGAGGGCTGGAGTTCTTCCTGGGGAAGCCGCTCTCTGACAAAGACAAGAGCTTCCAGGATCTCATCACACGCCACCTCGCCAACTTCGCCAAAACAGGTGCAGATGCTTCCTGCCGCTCTGTGTTTTCTTTTGCTCCTGTAGCTGTAAAGGCTTGTGAGCGTTTGATGCTCACTAGATTTTGGGTGCACTGTCACTTTACCTAGTGGGTGTGTTACGTTTTCCACTGTGTTCTGGATTCAAAAGCTGCTTTTGCAAATTAGATTTCCTTTGAACTTTACATTTTATATTAAATTCTAATTATTCTTTAATATAATTAAAAATTCAACATAGAAAGCACAAGCATTATTTTGATTTTCAAATCTTAGACTGTATAAAAATAATAGACGTCACCTGTTTGTGAACTACCGATTTGAAGCCTCGAGTTTTAGCATTTTGGCCGTCGCCATCTTGTTTCCTGGCAACCTGGCACCGGATGCGACCATATTTGGATGAGAGGGTTGAGCTAGCTAGCTTGGTTAGCAAGGTGCTTCGGTGATTCACGTTAACTGTGATATTTACCAGGATTATAAATTTGGCTTGTGACAAACTAGGATTAAAACCAAATGTGCTTACCCGCCCTAAAGCCCCCCCCGCTTCCTGGTCTCTGTTCCTCTAAATGGGACCATAATTTACTAAATGAACATCATGCTGTGTTGAAGAAGACTTGAAACTAGCGACTGAGACCATAAACTCATCAGGAAAGTGTTTACTGGGGGAATAAATCAGCTGAGAAGGAGAAACACTTTCAGTGGTAGAAAGTAACAAACTTTGTTACTGTAGTTGTTTTTTTCGGGTATCTGTACTTGAGTATTTTTAGTTGTTGCAACTTTCACTTTGCTACATTTCAAAGCCAAATATCGACTTTTTCTTCTGTTACGTTCTGCACGAGACCTCGTTACATTGTTAGTTGTCTATACGAGTGGAGCAGCACTGAAAAACAAATGTAAGGGTTGAGCCGATGGGCCGATAGACACGATGCCATCGTCCATCGGAGATGGCTGACAGACATCACGACGTTGAGCCGGCATCGTGATTGTAAACCCCCCCCCGGTTTTAATGACCACGAACATTCTTCTTCTTATTGTTTTTAAGCACCTGCCTCGTAATTCTCTTCCCTGCACACTCTGACACACTCACACATACCTACACCTCAGGTAAACACCCCGTCTTGCCCCGCCTCTCTGTCTGCTTTATAAAGTCGCCTAAAAGACTGAGAACTCGTCTGTTTTCCGTACATTTCCACCTGCGATCCGTTATCATGGCAGCAGGTGAGCACATGCACTTAAGGTGGCTGCCGACCCCCCCCATCTCTTGCACTCACGATGACATCGTCTGACCCGACTTTTTATAGGGCGAGCAAAGACGCTGATGTCACTTCTCAGTCAGCTTGCTTATTGGCTGTTGCAGGTTTCTGATCGGAGGCTCTCCCATTTCTAATTGTTAATATCAAACATAACGAGCTTAAAGGTTCAGTGTGTAACATTTAATGGATCTAGTGGTGAGGTTTGTGAATTGCCACGATCTTTCCAGTCTCCCACTGCCCCTCTAAAGAGCGTTGGACAGCTACGGTGGCTGACACAGCACAAAAGGTGTCCTCTGCCTGGAGACACCGGGGAAATGAAAAAGCGTCCGTAGGTGGATGGATGCAGCTCAAACACAGAAACAAAAACAGTGCAGCACATGATGTGATCTCAGAAACATTCGCTGCAGAATCCATTTGTTGAAGAGAGAAAGATAGAATCGAACCCTCGTGAGTCCTGCACTTTACCAACTGAGCTAAAAGAACAACGTGTCACTGCAGGTTAATATTACGTCTTTATATTCTCATCCACCATCTGATGGTTGAAAATATTGCTCTGATTCAAAACTTATTTGCTGACCCCTGCAGTATATTATTACAACTTCTTCTTCTTCTTCTAACGTACGTATTCGACACACAGTGACGAGCGTCTGCACTGCCTGAATTCTACCAGAAGTAGAAGAAGAAGAACGTAGAGACGAAACGCGCTCTTTCAGCTACTGTAGGAACACGACGATGCAACGTGGTGACGTCCATGGAAGTGGGCTCCCGCGGTTTTGTAGATATAAATGTCTCATTCTAAGGTAATAAAAACATAATGGTTTATTATGTAAGGGCTTTACACACCACTGAGAACAGTTATATCCTCAGAAATATTCCACATTGGCCCTTAAAGATCATCTCTGTAAACCTCTCACACTGATCCCGCCCACGTGGGTATTTTCAGTCAGTCAGTTTGACATTAAAATAATAAACTGTATAAATCAAGTACACAGCAGACAGCGGGGAGATTCTGATGTTACACAAATCAGAACTCTAGCTTGGATCAGGAAAGCTAAGCTTTGGAAAACCCCTGCAGCTAGTGATTGATGACACTGCTCCTCTGTCTAACAGGTAAGATGGAGGACGAGTGGCCAGAATACCCAGCAGCCACTGCTCTCCTGTCAGAAAAGCTGATGGCGAAGAAGAACTACTCGGCTGTTCGCTGTTCGCTGTGGAAGGAGAACGGCCTGTACGCCTACGCCTGGATGAACTGACCACCCAGTTCTTCATCACTTGGCTTTCTGAACGTCACTCCTTTTTTCTTTTTTTTTAAAGTTTGAAAACACGTCGTAAGTAGAACTTTTTGTCAGTTTGAGGTTACGTTTGCGTTCTCAGCAGCTTAACTGTGTTGAAATATTTCCAGAGCTCCAAAATGACAAAAATAACAACCATAATCTTCCCACTGAAGCTCCAGTGGATCCATCCATGCTGATCATGCTGGTATTATTAATCCAGGTCTCCGTCCAAGTCCGACAACTTTCTGAACTCTCTGTTAAGCTGGAGGTTTTTTTTTTTTTTGTTGTTGTTGTTGGTGAACTGACCCTTTAACAGGCTGGAGGTGACTGCACATTAAAGTGGCAGCATGTTGAGGAGAGAGGGGAGTCTGGAGGAAACACGTAGACCGAAGTGATGATTTGGTAAGTGAGCCTGTGTTACATTAAGAAAGATTTGAGTGAGCTGTTTAATTTTATAGCCAGTGTGACATGACAAACGCAGTCAGAGTCGCCTCCGCCTGAACCCTCTGCAGCGCTGAAAAACACGTTCTGCAGCGTTTTAAAATGATTATGTTGTGATCAAAGATGTTCTCTTAAATCTATGGAATATGATGCATCCTGACAATATTTAAGTTAAAATGCGATTTTGATGCACATTTAACAAATAGTGCTCCTCCTGTGATTTGAATTTTGCAGTAGAACTTGTTGCGATTTCTCTTAATGGTTCAGCCCGTACACCTGCTCCAGGTTTACTGTGCATCAAACACAACTTCATTCACAAACATGCACCATGTGAGTACAATAAACTTAAGCAGGACCCGCTTCGGTCGAGTGGTGCAAGTTCTTTAACAAATATGCAAGAAGGGAAGCCGAGTCATCAGAGCAGAATCAACTAAAAATGATGAAGCGACACTGTTAATTCCATTAAGACGTTTTTTGGTCCAAAAAAGCGTTTGCTAAACTAGAGTTTAACTGACGTCATCACCTCACGTACTTCTTTCCCTAGAGCCTCCTGGGTAATGAAGTCCCTTCTTTTAATGTAACTCCAAATGAAATGCAGTTCTCCTTTTAACTACATATTTAACAGTTTAACAATGTTGTGAATGTTAACATATATCTTATGAATCCTTACAAATATGTTCTCCGATAAATTCTCAACAATCTGTCTTTATCACGAGTAAGCTAAACTTTCTGTTTATAAGCAGCAGGGTCCCCTTTAATCAAAAGCCCTGCAGTCAGTCTGGGACTTCTGGTGAGGTTCCAGCAGGTCCAGGGTCCCAGTGCAGTTGCCAGTTTTATCCAGTAGGTATCTGGGTCTTGTTGAGTGCAACATGACTTTAAGAAACTATTTAGAGAATTTACTCAACCTGGACACGACTCGTGGCCTCCTGACGGTCCCATGACCCTATTTTTGGGAGCCGCTGCAATGTTGGGAGACTCTTGAACCAAAAACAAGCTGAACTGTGAGGTTAAAATTGGACCTTCGGGTCCTCAGATGTTTTGAATGTGGCTACGTCTGAGAAGCAAAGTGTTTGTTCTCCATTAAAAATATTGTTTGGAGTCGCTTCGCCGACATCTCGTCAAGTTTGAGCTCGAGGGATGAAACGTGTCACGAGGCTGCTTCATTGGTTTTTTCAGACTTTTCAGCCTGACGGAGTTTGCTCCGTAGTCATTGAGACACTGATCACGTGACTGGAGTCCCCTACTTGGGTCACGTGATAATTGAACCGTCTCCCTGAAGGCCGTGAGATGTAGCTAAAACCTGGAAACTTTAAAGCTTCACCGTCTTATCTTTATGTCCCTAATAGTTTAAGTTTAGCAGCAGGAAACCTGCAGCGTTCCCTCTCCTGCTCCAGACTGTCACAAGATAATATAAATGGTAAATATTAGGCCAGTAAGGGATGAAATGAATCATTAACTATGTTTAAGTCAACAACTACATTCAATAACCGACCCGGTGCGCAAACATGTGATGCAGCCACTTCCTGTTCAACAATCAGCCTTAAAGGTGGGGTCGGTGATTCGGATCCAGTTCTTTTTGTCAAAATCAGCCAATATCCCCTCATGGTCCTCCAGCTGTCCGCTCTGTGTGCGCTGCTGTTTGGACTCTGTACATAGGAAACAAAGTGGCGAACTCCTCCGCACTAAACTAACGCCGCTGGGACATTTATTAAAAAACACCTCCGCTAACGTTGGCTACACTACTTGCTGTGTGGCTGTTGGCTCCGTATCAGTGTTTGTTCTGGTGTTGGTTTTCTCCACAGTCGCCTTTTTTAAAGGGATTTTGGCTCACCGGTCGGTGAAAAAGCTGAGATTCAGTTTCTCGCCAAGTAAAGTTTACTTGGATTTCTAACATCAGGGAAATAACAGAAGCGAGAAGGGGACGTGAGACACCTGTGAACGTGGCGCTGACTCACAGGAAGCTTTGTGGACTCTGTAAAGTCCTGCTGTTTGCACTGATTGATATTCTGACTGCTTGGCCTCTGACTCTGTGCACCTTCCTGACAACATCTTTTATCACGTGTGTGTTCCGTTGCAGTCACAGTTGTCGCTGATTAAACCAAGTTGTGTTTATTATTTTTTTCTTCCTGTTGTTGTTCCAGATGTTTATCTGAAGCTGTTTAGTGAATCAGATCCCAAAACTTAAACCAAACTGTCTCAGCTCGCCACGCGGTGTTTTGTTGTTAACCACTGTATTACTTCTGTTTTATGGTTTGTAAACTTTTATTTTTATTAAGCTTGAATTCCACTTTGTTGTGTGCTGATGCGTTGACATGTCATCGCTCTTTATACACTGAATAAACTGACACCACATGATTGATTTGTATTTCCTGTATGTTTTTTTTTTTAAAACATTGGAGTAGAGTTTCCTGTTTCCAAGAAAACTTGTCATTGTGATTGTATCTCAGGTTAAAATGCCCGTAGTTTGGTTTATAAATTATATTTTTTATAGCGCCTTTTTACTGGACCCAAGGACGCTTTACACACCTACAGAGACAGAAGAATAAAAAGTCCTTCAGGATTGAATGCGAACTAAAAACACTAAGATGGAGTCTGAGGACCGCAGAGGGTTTTTTCTCATCAGTAGATGACCTGTTTATTATTATTAGATTGATATTTAAAATAACTGGCAACAGCTTTGACCGTTTAAGACATTTGTTTCATGTGAAAACATTTCATTGTTCCAGATTCACGTAAAGATTTGCTGCTTTTCCTTTTAATTCTTTTAATTTATTTGTAATAACGTTGAGCTTTGGACTGTTAGAAGATAATAATCAGCTGGTTGATCCAGAATAAAAGTTGCAGTCTGATACAAAATAGTTCAAGATGAGCTGCAGCTCAACAAGGAAAACTGAACAATCCTGCTTTTATATTAATACATATAATTATTTCTGCAGTCAGTACTTACAAACTTTTACTGTAGTAACATTCAGTGCAGGGCTTTTACTTTGTAGTATTAATATTAGACTTTTACTTAGTAAAGGATCTGAATACTGACACACAGGAGTAACTTGAATTATGTTAGAAAGGGCGACCTGTTTCTAATAAAGGCCATTGTTTAGTAAAGAGGAAAGTTTTCCAGCTATATTTTTAAATTCTATTCTAAAACCAAGCTCATGACACACATGTAGTTTTAACAGCAGGTACTTGTACTTTGACTTTTGAGTAGAAATTTAAATTGTCTTGAGTTTCTCCACCTCTACATGAGCGTGTTTGTCCAGCAGATGGCGGCAGGAGCAAGCCCTGATGTACGTGCGCGCGTGCGTGTGGATGTCCTGTGTCTTTAAGGCCGGATCTCTCAGCTCGCACGCGGCTGACTGGTGCCACGCTGCGGCGCCTGCTCAGTGCGCGTCGACGCAGCTGCTCGGATCCTGGACCAGGAGCTCCGCTGTCCGTCCGACTGTACGTCTGCTGCGCGCCGTGAGTGAGTGTGCGCCGTCTGATGGTAGCCTATGGATTGACGGAGGCAGGCTATTGTTGTCAGCCCGGTGGTTTGTTCTGCTGGAGCTGCACTTTCACCGGAGAATGCCCAGAGGAGCCGGAGCCGTGTTCCTGCACGGATAGCGCAGAAAGACCCCCGAGAATCACGGTAATTAACGCTCCGGTTCATCCACACAGTTATGTGCATTGTCCCTGCTTTTGTTTTATTCTCATTAGAATAAAAGGATCTCGCGTGAGGCTGAAGCGCCGTCACAAATCACGGCACCGCGGCTCATCCCCCCCCCCGGAGGCTGTGGGTCCGTTTGTGTTTACCATCATAAAATAGACCCTGAGCCGTCAGCGGGGTCCCAGATCTCAGTCAGACGGGACTTTACCGTCCGCAGGCTGGATCAGCATCCTGCAGCCGCGTCCCCTCTGAAGGGGAAGTGAAGGCAGCAGCGCTCAGGCCTGCTGGAGCTCAGAGCTGCTGCTGCTGCTGCTGTGAAAACACACCGAAGTTGTTGGAGACTATACTTACAAGTAAAATGGAATGAGGCGCTGCTGATGCTGCGTCCTCATTGTAAAAAAAGTCAGTAGAAAGCTCGTATTTACACGTTTTCTGCAAATAGACATGCGCAATGGAATTAACGAAATAAAAGCCCCACTGAATAATTTATATACATTTACATTTCAGATGTTATTTATCATTAAAGTATTGAGCAAAAAATATTTTTTATTAAATAATGATAAAAGAAAATGCATCATTGTTTTACTTTATTGGACCTTTTTTTTTAGACAGTTTGCCCCAGAGCCTGAGGCGACCTCTGCAGAACCCAAACATATATTCAGTTCACTATGATCAAAGAATATGAAAAACAGTACATATTGTATATTCACATTGATCTGAGTCAACTAATTGAATAATCAATTGTTTGTTTTCAGTTCTAAATTATTAACAGTATTGCTGTTGTGGTCAAATACTCCAGATTCCAGTCCTGTTGGATTTGATGGGTGGTGCGAGAGGCTTCGGCTGAAACTTAATTTATTCCAGTCAATCCGAAGAGTTTTAGCCAAATCTTTCATTTAATTGAACAGGTGAAGACGCGTCCAGGTCAAGTAGAAACCTCCGAAGATGTGAGGAACTTTTTCTCTTGGATGTGACTTTTAATTAAACCTCAACACAAAATATTACAAGATTTTAAGCTTCAGTTGTATCAGCCAGCATCCTCACAGTCATCTCCGCTGGTTGAGCTTGTTTCTGAGCAGCCAAACACGTTACCACCGAGGTGTTTTTCCAACCTCAGCAGCTCGAGTTCAGAGGTTCGTTTAAAAAAATGACGCATTTCCCACATCCCACCTCTGACCGCCACAGCGAACGTCTGACCAAGAATAAATCCCAAGTCTCCTCTCTGTGATGTACTTTGTTTTATGAAGTCATTACTCCACTCCAGGTTTAGGGACATTGAGTTTACATTAGCCAGCGTTGAAAGGAAACTGTCCGTCAGTCAGGTAGAGAGCTGCAGTCCAGTCTCTCTGCTCTTTCCCAGTTCGGGCCTCCACCCTTCCTCCGCTGGGCCTCCTGCCAGAGCTCCTCTGATTTAGTGCTCTGACCACATGCGGCCGCTGCCATATGCTTCAGATGACGGCGCATATTTAAAGCTTCTGTAACCTCTCTCTGCAGAGCTGCAGCTGATC
>JAPMOB010251690.1:21202-41684 GCA_029875015.1 Lepomis gibbosus
GGTCTGCTCCGTCTAGCCATAGCAACAGCTGTGACACACTGTGCAACGATTGACTTGACACCGACCTCCGGGGGGCTGGCTGAAGTCCCGGTCATCAGGATTTCTGTGTTGGGATGCTGGTTTCCGGCCACATGTACAGCGCAGAGCGGAGAGGAGGAGCAGGGCTGGAAAAACAAGCGTTCATCCCAGGAGAACTCTGGGTAAAAGCCTGCCACAGATACAGACAGGGGTTTGTCTTTAAGGCAGGTTTCAGAGAGACCAAGCAGACCTTTGCTTCACCTCTCTGGCGCTCTCTCGTTCTGTTGAAACAGCTTCACGGTCAGCAGATATTATGTTTCAGCTACATCTGTTTCAATCTGTTACACTCATATTAAACAGGTGAATAAAAAAAAACATTCTTTAGTTAAATCTGAGCCTTTTTATGTGGAGTTTTTCTTAAACATTTATTAGTCGTGTAGAAAGGATCTTTGCTTCTTTGCTTTTCTTGGGTGCATTAACAGAAAGCAAAGTGGGAACTGAAAACACTTCATTTGAAACTGCAGATAAAAGCTGAATTCAGTAAAACTGATGTTACAAACTGCAGTTTTATTTTGGTGTTTAAAAATGGCAAACTTGAGGCTTTGGTTGCCAATACCAAAGCAACGTTCATTGCAATTTCATTTAGCTGACTCTTGTATGCAAAGCGACTCATAAATGCTCGGTATGTCAGAGGGGTGTCTTGTTTACATGTGGGATTTGAACCCACAAGGCATGTGTCTTATCCACTGCACAATCACCAGAGCAATGTTTTTACATGCACTACTTTAGGATATATAAGCATGTTTTTCTACGATATCCTTTTCTTTTTAGAAAACTAGCCAAACTTCTCTAACTCTACATGTTGTCTGGACCTTGCAAGATCTTTGACTAAAGTCTATGTATAGTCTAAATGTATCACAAGGGCCACTTATGTGAAGCTTCATGTGTTATCTCACCACCGTTACGAGATATGACTGAGAGCTTTGGACAAACCAAGTAACAGGACTTAGTAATAAGATTTTTTTTGTCAAATTTGCAAAATCTAAATCAGGAACTTTCTGATGGAAAAATAAAGTGACACACACACACACACACACACGGGCGTGTCGTGGATTGTTGCTTCATTTGGCCGCAGCAAACACAGGATGTATCACACAGATACAGCAGGAGGTGAGGAGCAGCAGCTGGGATGCGTCGATCTGGGAAGGATAAAATAAGTTTTCTGGAGAGTTGAGACGCGTTAGCTCTGGGTGCATCCCGATGAGTTGACATTCATTAAGACGCTGCCTGTGTATTGGACTAAAGCACGGTTGCAGGTGTTTGGACGTCCGTCACACGCTGCTCGTATAAGTGTTGCTGCCAACCTTTTGGAAATTGACAGTTTTGGATACTTTGATACCAGAAATGATTTGAGGCTTCAGTTCATTAAAAATGACATTCAGATGGCGTCTTAGAAGTTATATTTTGAATTAAATAATTTACTGAATTCTATTTTGGACTTCTGTAGCACTAAATCAGCATGACACATTCAAATGTGTGTGGCTCTGATCTCCTTCTGTAACGCTCTGAGTCCCCAGACGCCCTCGGTGAGGAGGTATTTTTAGTCCTCTCACTTTCGCGAGGCTGACATCACTCGCGGTGCCTACAGGGCTCAGAGTGCCGTGCAGTTTCTGTGAGCACATTGTGACCCCCCCCCCAAGCTGAGAGCAGGAGCTGCAGCCAACCACACAGCAGTGTTGTCATTCTCCGGTAGGCTGTCGGAGGATTAGTTCCTTCTCTGTTATGTCAACACTGGGACCAGATTGGAGCCTGAATGGATTTTCCATAAATTCATTGGTCCCAAACTTTGTGCTGCTTAATGCAGATTCTGAATGCATGTTTTGGCTGGACGGTTTTACCTGCTGGTACAGTTTGACTTATTGATGAAGATGATTATGTGAAACCTTTTAGTGCATGTGCACCCGTGTCAGACTGTATGTGTATCTTTTATGAATGTGCATCTACATGCAAATACATGCATCACAGGTTATTTAAATTTCTCTACTTTTTTTTGCAATTCTAGCTGGTCCTATGGGAAGGCTGTGAGTGGGTTGGTCAGTCCGCCACTTTGGCCCATGTTTTGGATGGATTGCTATCAAATTATGTCAATCATGGCCCCCAAAGATAAATTCCAATGACTTTAGCGATCTAATGCCACCAACAGGTCAACATTCACACTGACTTGCTGCTCTAAACGTGATGACCAAATTCCAATTAACAGCTTCACTGCGCGCAAGGGACTGTGGCTCAGGAGGTAGAGCGGGTTGTCCCCTTACCTAACCTAAATGCAATATTTGTTTATTCTTTATTATTCTTTTTATATATTTTTTGTAAATTTTCTACTTTATGTTTATGATTCTTGACCTGCATCGCTCGCTTTGTCTTATATTTTCCACTATGTTTATTGTTCTGGACTAAAACACCCAAGGAAATTCCTGGTATGTGTAAAAACCTACATGGCAATAAAGCCGATTCTGATTTAAAGGTAAAATACGCAGAACTCTGTGTGTGTTCTCCGGTAGAAAACCCTGGTTAAAGAGAATAACTGATAAACTAATGTGTGCGTGTCATTGGTCCCATTTCATCTATTTTTTGTGATACTTTAAAAAGGTTAAATTATGCACTTACATACTTTTCTGATTGTGTTATCGAAAGTTAGTTTTTGTGTTTGTGTCTGCAGGGCAGGCAGGCCGGGGTGGAGATCGACCCCTGGGAAGATGCTGACTACAGTATCTACAAAGTCATCGACCGCTTCGGCTTCATGCAGTAAGCCTGTCTGTCTCGTGTTGTCGGCGGAGCTCTGCAGTGATCACCGTCAAGATTTAACCTGATGTTTTATTTGTCTTTTGTCTGCAGTGAGGTCGAGCTGCCGGCCCCGACTGCACACGAAGAAAAGGTAAATAAGGAAGCTCTCGAGGCTCCCGAGCTAACGGTCACATTGCTGCCAAACTGTGCAGTGGCCAGAGATGTGAGTGGTCTGCACGTCCAGCAGTAAGAAAAGTAGTCAGCTGTGTATATGTTCTCCCTCACAGCTGAAGCAGCTGGAGATAGAGAGAGCGGAGAAGTGGCTGAAGATGGTGAAGAAGTGGGATAAGTACAAGAATAGCGAGAGGGTGAGTAACAGCCCACACGTACAAGACCTGGAGGTCAAACAGAGACGGAAAACACCTTTTTATTATTTTCATTTAAGAGCACTTCGCTGCTGGAGAGTTCAGACAATAGCTGACAAGCATGCAAAGTGGGTTGAGGTCACACAGCGAATCACTGCAGCTGTCAGTGGTGAGTCCAGTATACATGCTCACTCATTCTGAAGAACTCTGGATCAGCGTAACGTAATCCCTGAAATATGAGTCAGACTAGAAGATGGATATTTGGAAACCCTCCAGTTTCCCAACCAGCACTCGGAACTCAAAGCGTTCATTCTTATCGCTTCAGTTGTAAATTATAATCTGATAGAGGAAAACTCAGCCATTATTTTTCATATTAACTCCTTTCTCATTACACTGTGTATTTTGGTTTGTGGCCTTTATTTGTGGGCTCCTTGTTTGGCTTTGCCTGTGAGGGACTTTTGTTTTCAGCCATAACATTATGACCACCTCCCTTTTGCCACTAAAACAGCCCTGACCCTTTAATGCATGGACTGTACTGTGTACTTTAAGAGGCAGCATAAACTTTTTTAGCAGTTCGACCTACCGTGTGGTCCAATCACATCACTCACAGACTCACAGACTTTGAGTCGTTCCCGGTGAGTCTGTGAGGACTGTCCCACTGTCAAATCGTCAAGCGCTCGAGGGCTCTCTAGCGGACATTTTGAACCTTTTATGCACCCTTTTTGTAAGTCTGTATTTCTGCAGACTTTGTCTGAAGGAATTGCCCACACTTCATAGCGTTGACATGAAACACCGGGGTTAGCAGGGGAAGCCTGGAAGCGAGAGAAAAGTCCCGGCGAATCCGCCTTATGAGAGAAGAAAGGAGGACAGTAAACAAACAAGCAGGGAGGAAGCTAAAAACACAAACACCAGCGTTAACATGGTCTGAAAAAAAAGGTTTACATGTAAATATATAAAGATAAACATACTGTAGGTCCAGGGTTGTGTAAGGCATGCTCTGCAGTAATGTGATGTATAAATGTACATACTGTTTGTGTAAATGTGAAGGATTTAACCCATAAATTGGCAGCAGAGTTACACAAATTTTACAGCTAAAACTCTACTGTTGCTTTATTACACTCTTTTTATTTAAGAAAGAGGCAAATAGAAACTGTACAGAACAAATAAAACATTTGAAACAATCTCCACTGGAGCTCCACCATGAGACGGATGGATGAAAACGGCCACTAATTTGGATTTTATTCAAGCCAAAAATTTCCAAGCTCTTGCCTCCAAAATGTGTTCTGTTGTGAAGTTTTAAACCCTTCCAACGTACAAAAGTAATCAAAACTCTGATCCACGTCTGACACACACAGAACAAAAAAACTTTTTGCTTTGTTCCTGTGAATATTGTTGTAGGCGGCCAAACTTTCCGGTGACTCACAGCAGCTCTCTAGACCTTCTGGCTTTTTATTCACCCAGTGTTTGTGTCTGCTTCTTCTGCTGTCAGATGGTAAAACGGGTGTACAAGGGCATTCCCCTGCAGCTCAGAGGCCGGGCCTGGGCGCTGATGCTGGACGTGGAGCGGGCCAAGACGGAGAACGAGGGCAAATATGAGGTGCGCACTCACAGAGTCGTCCAGACCGCAGAAATGTTGTGAAATGAGCCTCTTAATGTTCTCCATGCACAAAAAAAGTGAGAGAGAGGCATTTTCCCAGCAGCAGGAGATTTGACTGGGCCAACCTTATCTAATGATAGATCTGTATCAGAGTATGTTGGCCCATAAGTAACAATAAATATCAGTACAGTTATGTAAAAGAAATGTTTGAGGTCACACTCGGTTACATATCCTGGTTACAGTTCTTTGACAGTCAAATTTAAGGGGTCGAAAAATTGAAAAATGTGTTTAAATAAGAAAAACAGGCCAATGAATTGTAATTTTGACTCCAATATAAAAAAGATTTGTAGTTCCAAACTGGCTGCTGGTAAAGCAGCTTTGCACCAGTTTTCACTTTTAATGGCGCTAGACCATCAAGTTAGCTTCAAGCTAGGCTAATGCTACATTCCCAACATGCCGGCGGGATGATAAGAACGGCACCGTGTCTCAATTTGGAGACTTTCGTTAGTTCACTTACATGCAGTACACTTTGTACTTTAATTGCATACTGTGTGAATTTCGGCAGGGTAGTGCTGTCTTCAATCGAACACTGCTGTTGTGAACTAACAGGAAAGGATTTTTCGCCGCTTCTTCTTCTTTGACTGTGAATTGTAACCGTGCGGATCATTATCGCCAACATTTGGCACCGATTGTCACCCACCAAAATATCTGCCGGCTTGTTTGCGCACATGACTTCACTTCAATTTTATTAACAATGAACAAACTTCTACTTTTACGATCGCAACCGCTGCAGCTTTCTGGAGTCACAAGTTTAAAACATGTTGGTTTTACCTTTTTTACCTTTTTAAATGATTTTTAACTATTGGCTTCAAACATTCAGACTCTGCATGAAAAAAACTCTTGATGTGGAATGAGCCAGTAAAAGGCCAAGCTAACGCTGTGTACGCCTGGATCTGGAGTGTCTGATTCGCTTGCCTGGCAGATGTGGCTCTTAAATCGCACATCTGAACTGACATGTGTTCATCCTCCCAGCCAGATTAAGAACGTGGACTGGATTTGGTTAGTGAAAGTAAAACAAACAGATGGAAATGATGAAATCAACCAGCTTTAATATTTTAGACATGTTCTGGTACTGGCATTTTTTTTATTTTAATCTCTTTAGAATAAAATTGAAATATGATGCTGCTGCTAATTTGGAACTGTGTCGGTTTATGACTCAGTATCATTAAAATAGTCTATTTACTTTAAGTTATATCTGATTATTTAGGTAGATGTGAGGCTAGAAGGTGAAAACTGAAGGATAAATATTTCTAGAAACTGATCTCAGATATGGACAAAAAACAAATGGTCCTTCTAAAGTAGGAACTTTCATAATGCAAACTGCTTTCCAGGTGTTTTGCTTTTAAAAACTATTAAAGCCTTTTTTCCTAAAGTCTGCAAGACATTTTTGAATCAGGTAATTTTCTTTGGTTTTATTTTCACCACTTCACTGAGTCATAAGTATCTCTGGTCCACCTGACCCGTCCTTGGCTCTTTGTTTCCGCTCAGAAAATGAAGGATCAGGCCAGACTGTACTCACCTGAGATCAAACAGATCGACCTGGACATCAACAGGACCTTTCGAAACCACATCATGTTCATGGACCGCTTTGGAGTCAAGTAAGTTTCACGGTGATTAAACGCATAAACAGTTTTTCAGTCAGATTTTCCATCTGATTTCCATCAGGGTGAAACGTTCTTACTCACTTTACTGAACTGCTTTGTCAATAGTGAGGTTCAGGTTCTGAAGAAGTGAAGATGAAGCAGATTACTGTGCACGGCTTCGGTCTGGTGTCCGCATACTTTTGGCCGTGTAGTGCATGTTGCAAATTTCAGTTCAGCTTTAAAAACACAAACTGTAGCAGAGGCTTTGATTTTGCGACCTCAGCGTGAACTGAGCGTGGAGGAGGTGGGCACGGCTGCATCTTGGACGGCTTTGGGTTTGTGTGGAACCTCTTTTTGTACAGTCTGTGTGCGGAACCTGATCCTGTCACAGACTGATGTCACTGACAGTTTAATAGACCGCAGGCCTGTTCGGAAACGGCAGTGGAAAAGTCTGGGGCAGCAAAACGCTTCAGTATTTAACAGGAGTTCAGAAAATGAAGCTTTTTATAGCGACGGAGAGCAGCGCCGTCGCTGCAGAGCTGCAAGCTCTGTGTTCTGTTTTGTATTATGTGTTCTTGAATTCTGAATTCTGGTTTATGTTGAGTCTCAGTTATGTGTTCTGTTTACTTGTGTTCTGTGTGTTCTTTGAGTTCTGATTATCCTGTTTTCTCTGTGTTCTCTCTGTTCTGTGCTCTTTGTACTTTGTGTTTTCTTCTTTCTCTTTCTTCTGCGTTCACTGTGAGTTTGTTTGTAAGTCCGGTTTAAACAGTGCAGAGTGAGACCTTCTGTGGAAGACAGAAGGACCACATAAAAATAATCAACCATTTCAGACATAAATCAGTGTCACAAATGTTCTTTATTCCCCTTTCCTTCCTCTCTCCTGTGCAGGCAGCAGGCTCTCTTCCATGTTCTTTCTGCATATTCAGTCTACAACACAGTAAGTGGCTGTTTTTCCTTCAACACACGAAACGCTAAAATACCAGTTTAACTCGATTTAACTGATAAAAATCTCGATTCTATTCTGAGTTTTCTTTTCCTGAGCAGAGCGGAGACTTAATTTGCATTTTTTCCACTAGTGGCTCATTCTATTCAGCCACAGTTGAGTATGTTATTCTGTTGTATTTGCTCAGTGTCGACAGTTAAAGCCTACTGATACGGCGCCTTTATGCATCTGATTACCGGCCTGTTTTCAGTGGCTGCAGGCAGGACTTTATTATCACTGCAGTTTAAAATCCACAGCTGGTTGAAACAATTTCTACATAACAGGGTTTCTGTCGGAGTTGATGTTTAAGGTTCATCGTTCACAAGAAATTCTATCACCAGGAACATCAATAGTATTTGTACAAACAAGGTGGTCCACCTCCACAGCCACCCTGCCGTACTGCACATCTTTAAACTGCCTATGCATTTGCAAAAACATATAAGAATATCAATAAATTGGTGCATTTCTCCAAAAAATGTAAAAATGTTCATAACTCAGGTAAACATATGTTCTATTGCTCCTTTGCAACATCATTGGAGCTCATACTGTTTTTTTTTTTATCTTATAAAAGAAATCCACAACAGAAAAATCCTGAGTGAAAATCAGATTCTAGCAAGATAAGAGTCAACAGCCATGCTAGCCGCTCTGTTAGGCTGCAGTTAACAATGCTAATATATTTAGCAGGTATCATTTTAACCTGGTTAACCAGCTTATTTAAAAAGCATTAAAAAGAAAGCACAGCTGAGGCTGATGGGAATTTCATTAGTTAGCAGTTATTTTGTCATAAACCAAAGTATTGTAGAAATTATTTTGACCTGATGATGATGATGATGGTGACAGCTCATCCTGAAGGGGACGTGACTATCTGAATTACATTTCATAGCAGTCCATCTAGCAGTTGTTGGGATATTTCACCAAAAATGTCAAAGGCATGGTGGCGCTAAAGGGAAAAGTCAGAGGGATTCATCCTCTGGGAACCAAATGAGAAATCCACCTTTAGCGGCTAAAAACGTAGACGGGCATCTCAATCGACACGCTCGCTCCTCCGCCATCGCCTACTAGAGTCTTAAACTTTTACTTAAAGTATTAAAAGTACTCAACGCAGATGAAAAATGTCTGCTATGTGATACTATTATATATTACATGACTGGATTTTTATTCCTCATGCATTCATGTAGAAGCATTTTGTATCAGACTGCAATTAATGCCGTCTATTATTGTGTGTTAATGTCTGTACAAATGCCACATGTAGCGGCTGAAGGTTGCGTAGACAGGCATCTTAATTGACACTCTCGCCCGTCCACCATTGCCTACTAGTGTCTAACGAAATAACGTAGTCTGCTCACTGTTCACCGGTGATAGCCTCCAGGTAAATGCAATAATCCATAACTCCATGAACATCCACTGAATCAAACATTTCCTCTAGTAAGTCGGTAAAGGTTCCTACTTAAATTTGCGTTTGATGCAGAGCAGAAAGGTGACACCTAATGGACCCAACAGAAAACAACCCATATAAGGCTCTGACACCACCCACAAGCTGATCGACTGACACGTTAGCACGGCTAAGAAATGCAATTTGCAGGGTGAACTGGTTTATGCTTTAACTGATCATTGCTTTTTTAAAAACAACTTGAATGTTTATAACATTAGCCTCAACCTCTGCTACTTACATGTTGGTACTGGGACTTGCATGCAGGATAATTCTGCAGATGCATTCTTAGTATGCATCTGCAGAATTACAACAAAAAGAAACAGCTTTGTTGTGGCCAGGCTGTGCCAAATCATCAGTCTGAAGTTCTGCAGCAGTGGGAAACCTGCGATCTGAGTGTCCTTTATTTTGCCCCGTTCCCTGCAGGAGGTGAGCTACTGTCAGGGGATGAGTCAGATCGCCGCCCTGCTGCTGATGTACTTGAACGAGGAAGACGCCTTCTGGGCTCTGTCACAGCTGCTGACCAATCAGAATCACGCCATGCACGGTGAGACGTTGCTGTGAACTGATCTGAGCACGAAAATAAAATCTGCCTCTTGCGTGTTTTCAAGATGAAGTGCCACTAAGAAAAGGAAATAAATGTCAAAGTCGTTTTCCTCTCAGGGCGGTGTGACTGATTACAGGCTGCGCTGCTTGTCGAGCGGGATTTGGGCTCTTATTAAGCAGGGTTTTAAAAAAGTCCCTCCCTTCTCTTCCTTTTTTTTTTAAAGGATTTTTTGTTCCCGGGTTCCCCAAACTTCAGAGATTCCAGGCACATCACGATCAGATTATTTCCAAACTCATCCCTAAGCTGAAGAAACATCTGGTGAGCTCACGCTTTCTTTCACAAGTGTTTCAGAACAGAAATGAGGGCGAAGCAGCAGCACTACAGCAAGAAGTCAGATTTGTGGTGACGTTAATGTGATTTGCAGTTTGAAGGCTTGTAGATATTTGCTGATTCTCTCTCTCTCTCTGCAGGACAGAGAGCAGATGTCTGCAGGGATTTACTGCACTAAATGGTTCCTACAGTGTTTCATTGACAGGGTGAGGAACATGCTTGATAGATGAGTTCCTTCTTCATCCACTTCCGATCTCACACTCAGTATCTCCCCTCCAGTTAATAACAAAATTACATCGCATTTAAAGTAACAACTGGACGGAAGCCCGGAGCAGCTCGTCAGGCTTCATTATCTCATTATCTGAAGATAACAATTCTAAACTTCCAAGATATTAATTTAATGGTGTGTGTGTGTGTGTGTGTGTGTGTGTGTGTGTGTGGAACAGACAGCTAGGAGACCTTTCCTGAATGCCTGGCAGACTTTTACATTAAAGTAACTTTTTAACTTTTTACTAGATTTTATGTAACTTTTAATTAATTAAAATCAGATCTCGAAATGGTTATATTCCGAGAAAAAACTCAAGATTAAAGTGGTAAATCTACAAGAACAAAACGTGCGTATTCTGTGAGATTATAAAGTCAAACATTTGCTGAAAGAGGTTACTTAGTTGTGGATTAATTGAACACAGACACTGACCTCAAGCTAACTTTTTTGGGCTCATCCTCCGGGTCCAACTAGAGCAGTGGTCGGCACATTTCTTTGATAGCAGAAAAATAAAAAATAAAGCGTCTGATGCTGAAATAGATCTGAGTCATGACAGCAACAGCTACTCACATAACACTTCCTCTTAAGCTATTGTGCCTCTAAAATAAAAGCGTGAGAACGTCTTTTGCACCAGTGCTTCATGTCGAGTTTATTGAGAGCTTTTACTTTGAAAAGTAAAAGGACATTCAGAAGAGTCTCTGTCCTGCTTGACGCACCTCTGAAAAAGCCGTCAGTAAACGTGCGATTGAATTTCCCCTGAATTTTCTCAGTGAAATGAAAATAAATGTCTGTAGGGAGGAAAAAATATGTGCAATCAGATGGCCTCGATCTCATAACCTGCCTTATGGGAGTTCCATGCAGTACCGACTGAGCTAAACGTGCACATGATTTGAAATATTTTGACTTTGTTCTGGCTCGCCATAAACGGATTGAAAAAAATTTGGCCCGATGCCAGACTTATTTGCCGACCCCTGACTGTAAGCCCCGCAGCCATGTGGCTGTTAGTCCTGTTAAATGGTGAAATTAGGGAGTTTGTGCGTAGGGGCCCATGCTGTTCCCTAATGTTGAATATGGGCCCCTCCTCTTCATGGGTGGTGACGGCAGAGGTGCTGAAGGGACAGTGGATAAGATACATGTCTTTGGTGTGAGAGACTGGGGTTCAATTCCCCACTGTGACACATCCACCCTGAGGAAGACACTAGACCTCTAGTAGCTCCAGAGGTTTGTGACCTCACGGCAATTGTAAGTTGCTTTGGATAAAAGCGTCAGCTAAATGAATAAATGAAATAAAAATTATAATCCAACAACAGCAGTTCTCTTTAGCTTTGGACCTGTAGCTGGTTATACAGCTGACTTAATCTAAGAGAAGAAGAAGGTTTTTTTTTTCCCCAAATTTGTGAGTTTTATCTTGTAAATTTACCAATTTAATCTCAGAAATTTCAAGTTTTTCCCTGGAATTTTACCACCTCCTGCAGCGCCATGTATATATTTTTTCTTTAATCTACAATGACCCTAATACGGTGTGATACATGTGTGTGTTTATATATGCTGTGTTAAGATAACACATGTATATACTGTCCTTAAACACAATATTTTTAATACTTTCTTCTTTTAAAATCAAGAGATTTTGAAAATAAAGTCAGGATTCAGATGCAGCACAAATTATCTCAAGGATTCCTTAATATAAGCTAAAAAAGCTAGCGTGCTAATGTTAGCGCTGCTTTTAACAGACGTTACTTTTTGTTTGTGTCTTCAGCAGCTCCTGCACACCACACCTGTGTGGGACACTCGTCCTACAAACGAAGGGGGGCTAGCTAACGTAGCGTTGACGTGGCGATGACCAATAAACATACACATTTCTTCTTAAAGATATATTTACTGGTGTCTTGGCAAATCTGACTTTTAAATTCAGTTTGACTCTAATTCTGAGCTTTCCGTATGTACATTTTAGTAAATCAGTCAGTTTAGTTCCTGTGTATCTGATAAACATGGCTGTGATTCAGCTAATATCCAGATCATGAAAACATGTGAGGATGCTGTTGCTGAAGAAGGAAAATGTTTTATGTTGCCACTTAGTTTGGACAACAGAAGACTTGTGCTGAATTAGTTCTCTGGCTACAGAAACTCAAACTTTATCAACACAAACCATCACATCACTGTCCTGACTGTTTGACAGGTGATCTCTGGGAAGTTCAACATAAAAACACAACAGCGAGTTATTTCCAAGAAACATTTAGTTTTGAGGAGACTTTTACATGATCTCAGCAGAAAACATCCTGCTGATATCTGAGCTCTGGGACATTGCATTAGAAGAGAGCATTAAGAGCCGTTAAGTTAAACTGCTATTAGTCTCCTTCATGAATGCCCACAATCCTGCGGTGGTGGTCTGGCACGATTCGGCCCCTGTCAGCACTTCTCTGTCCCGCTGAGTCGCCGAGCTCAGAGGAGCCTGTGGGCCTCTGAGGTCTGGGAAAGAACCAAACAAACCTCCCGACTCCGGCCAGGATGAGAGCTGCAGATACGTGAAACCGCCGGCATTAATAGATTTTAAAAGGCTGGCAGTGACCCGGTGACCTCTTTGTGTTCCTGCAGACGCCGTTCACGCTTACCCTTCGCCTGTGGGACATTTTCATCCTGGAGGGAGAGAGGCTCCTCACCGCCATGTCTTACACCATCCTGAAGATACACAAGAGTAAGGAGAAGACAAACCGCTCACCACATAAAGATGAATCGCCTCTCGAGCTCGTTTTTTAGGAACACAAACACGTTGTTAAACCTCCTTTTTTATCTTCTGCAGCATTTTAATAATCTACTGAGATGCACTTATTTTGGATGATTTTCAGCTGCTTTCTTAAAGTCAACTAATCTGCAACTGTGGAAAGTCTGAACTTTTAGATTCAGCCGCTAATTATTAAAATGCCGTTTTTAACATCTCTTAAAGGGATAGCGCAACATTTTGGGAAATACGCTTTGTGTTGGATTAGAAGATCACTGCCAATCTCATGTTTGCATGGTACAAGCTACTTCCAGGTTAGCATAGCTTAGCACACAATAATGACAGTTTGTGGCATTATGGCAGGTGATGTGCAGGGCTATTCTTTGTTAGGGTGCTGTAACTTTCTGCATGTCTGTGGTAGATGATTTCCAGTCTTGTACCTTTTAGAACCACATATTTTCTAACTTAGTTGAATTTACTTTCTTAATGCCTTTCTTTAAAGAAAAGTACAGTTAGAAATAGTTTTAGGAACTGGACACTTATACCAATACTCCACCACTGACACGTTTCAGTCTGTACAAAAGGAATTTAGATTCGATGCTCTGCCCAAACTACTTCAAACACACTGAGATAAAATTAGTATTTAAAGCCGAGAGGAGGAGAGACTCAGATCACTTATAGTACACGGGACAGATTGTTTGGGTGGGTTTGACATGTCATTTTTGTGTGTGTGCAGAGCGTCTGCTGAAGATGTCTCTGGAGGAGCTCAGAGAGTTCCTGCAGGAGCGCATCGCTCAGACTTTCTTCTACAGCGACGACGTGATCGTCGAGCAGCTTCAGGCCTCCATGACTGAATTGAGGAAGATGAAGCTGGACCTTCCTCCTCCAGGTACACAGCGGCACACGCCACCGAAAGTCTGACGTACCTGGGTTTGTCCTGTTTAGCATCGCTAGCACCTCAGTATTAGTAGCTCATTTTAAGAAATCTTAAAAGGTCTGCCAAGTTCTTTCAGCACCTGTTTCGTTCTCAGGGAAGCCTGAGGAATTACCTCGTCAGCCTCTGGGTCAGGAGCTGCCGGTACTGCTGAGTTCAGTCCAGGCCTCCAGGGGGAAGCCGTCCTCCACCAGCGGGTTCCCCAAAGCCGGCTTGAGCCTCCACATCATCTCCCACCAGCCTGACTCCATATCCCCAGACCAGAGCCCCTCCAAGGACCCCAGGGATCTTGATGGTGTGGAGGAGGAGGAGGAGGCCCCGCTGCCTTCCCCAGACCCAATCATCATCCACAGCCAGGCCCCGCTCACCCCCGACGGCTCCCCGCTGATGGGACCTCCGCCTTACCAGCCCCCAGGGAGTCAAGCAGGGGTCACAGCGGATCAACCCTCACCTTCAGATCAGGCGAGGGATGAAATGCAACCACAGGTTGCAGATGAACTCTCGCCAGACTCCTCCGTCACCACCGACATCTCCTCCTGCAAGGTCCCGCGCACTCTTTCGGCTCCTGTAGCCCAGGTGGCTGAGCCGGCTTCTGGCCTGGCTCAGTCTGAGAGTCTGTCAGCAGAAGAGATGGCTGAGGACAATAAACTCCACCGGCTGCTGGAGCAGGCCTCAGCTCTGCCCACCAACAGGAACCTGCACCAGGACTCCAGTGAAGCATCAGAGGAAACACAGGCTCCGGACATTTCATGAGATGAGCACCAATTTATTGGATAAAGTGTCCGTGGCATGACTTCGCTCCGCCTCCTTCAGTTATTGGGTACATTAAAGGTTAAAAGTGTTTGGTGGACGAGGTTACCGTTAAAGTTTTGGTGAAGAACAACAGAAGTATGATTTATCAGATTGTTAATGTCAAGCAATACTTGCTTAAAAATATGTCACTTTCAAGACCAGTATTCATTCTGCTTATCTAATTTGTTACCAAGTCACTAACTTGAGAATCAAATTTCCTCCTTTGGTCATCAGATATGAGGTTGTAGAGGTCAGAGGCAGCAGGACTCGGTGTTTGGTCCTGAACAGCAGGGACTGTTTTCATTTAGTGTCTCTTGGGAATCACACTGAAAGTTAAACAAGGACTAAAACCAGCACTTAGGAAATAATTTGTATGAGTAGGCTTTATTTGTAAAGACTAAGGGTGTGTGTGCAAAAATGTGAAGCAAAACATGCAGATATACAGACTTTAAATCTTATAATGATATTTAATAATACCTGAGTAAAACAAAGGCAAGCCACTCCAACAGTATTTGACTCCCTGTCCAACCGCTTTGGTTTTAAAACCCATAACCGTGCTCCATATTGCCCATATTGTGCAGAATTTTGCACGCGATAATACTCATATTCAGGCACAGCAGGTGTGCTTTGCATCCCACACAAGTTCAGTCACAAAAATGACTCCGTGTTTTAGGGTGTTCACAGATGAATGGCGTGTCAGCATGCCCGCTAACAGGTAAAACACCTCCGGAGCTAAATAGCAGCAGAGATAGAGACTGATTTCTTACAGTGTGCCGCCTCATAAATGTGGACCCAGTTTGTCTAATGTGGCTCTGGAGCTTTGTTACAAACCGCCGACATGAGGTGTGAAAGATACAGAACAAACGAACCTGACATCATGACCTTCCACCTCCCACAGCTGTGTGTTTCTAAAGATTTCACAGTTTAATCTTTCACACTTCTCCTGCTCGTCATGCACGGGGCATGTTATTTGCATGGAGAGAAATTGTTCTCATTTCCCAGAATTTGAGGGACCTGGCTCTCTCATGAGACACAGCAACGCTGACTGACTTACTGTTAACGCACCTTATCAGACTCTGGAGCATTTGGGACCACACGAACACCGTTTCCTGTCACTTTTATTGCAGAGAGAGGGAATCAGAAAGCGTACCAGGAGTCTCCGAGGCGCCACCCTTTACAAGAAAATAAAATGTTTTTGTAGTTTTGTAACGTTTCACCAGAGAACAAAATCGTGCTCCGTCAGCCTTTGTAAAATGTTTGCTAGCAGAGTTACAGTTTTATTTTTTGTACGAATGTCTCGATGCCTTATTTGGATCAGCTTCAGCTCTTCTGTGGACAACAGAGGAAGTGAGGTTACTTGACAGGAGGACAGACTTTCAGGTGACTGAACACGAAACCTTGACGTGGTGAGCTGGCTCACTGTTGATTGTACACGTATTGAGCTGTGGTTTTCTAGCTCAGTAATTTATTGTTTCATCCTCTGAAGAAAAGGCATCCGGGTCATTTAACCGCTCTCGTGCTCACCCTTTTCATGAACTGGAATATTTGCTGCGTTTTCCATCGAACGGTGAAAAACGGCTTTGTTATTTAATCTTACAGAAGAAGATCTGGATGTAGGTGTGTTAGATTTTGTTTGCATTGTGCTTAGAGATGTACAGTATTGTAGAACCAGTAGGTAAGAAGAGAACCTGAAGCTAGAAAACCCCATTCTGTGCTTAGAAATAGTAAAAGGCTGACACCTTGTGGTTGCTTTAGATTAAGCATGTCTGTATCTAGATGTAGCCCTGAGGAGCAGAAAGAGTTTGGAACATTTAGAATTTATCCAAATGACAAAAAATCAGGTTAGAGATTCAAAGTCTTGCATTGAATGCCATTATTTTGAATTATGTTAATAAGTTCATGGCTTTTAGGACATTTGACTGTATTCCAAAGCTAAAGCTCCAGCTAATCTAAACATGGTTTGAATAATTGTGTATCAAAGTCAGCCACAGTTGAACTGGTAGTTTTCTTCAGTGTCTTTAAACGAGATGAAGTTAAAGTATGACGTTGTTAGAGTGTCGAGGTTGAACAAAAGTGTTTTAGTCCTCGGCTACAGATTTGATGTACATTGTAATATATACAGCACTTTCTGTTAGCAGTTTGAAGATGTTGATGAAACAATATAACTTTTATCTTCCTTGATTTTCTGTGTGTTTCCTGTTGTTTTCTCTCAGAAGGAGCGAGGTGAGTTTACACAGATACAGTTTGCATTTTCAAACAGCATGTTGATAAATTCACAATCACATAGGACTTATTATAAATGGTAGATGTGAGTAGATTCTAAAACTGTCAGAAAACAGGGGTTTGGGTGGTTTCTTTTTGAATAAAATAGGATAAATGTATTTTTATAAAGGAGGATAGTTCAACATTTTTGGACATAACCAAAGCTTGTTGCTTGAGAGTGAGATGGGAGATAGGGTTTCCTCATGAGCAGTGACTTTTTGCTTCGCTGAGGCAGCATAACAGAAACATGACACTGCAGCGATCACTCATCTAGGCTACTTGGCTACTGGTATAAAACGCAATCTGTTTATAGAAACATATTACATTGTGACATGACATTGAATTTAACAAGCTTTAAATTATACAACGTACATGATACTTTAAATGAAAAAAAGCACATGGCCATGAGCCCTAAAAGCTTTTAAATGCATATTTTCTTTTTTTTTGTACAATGAACCTTCACATTTAGAAAACAAGAGAAATATGAAACGGGCTACAACGTTTCCGGTGTGCTTTTATTTTGATAATCGTAGCCAGAAGTCTCATTTGTCCGCCCGGAAGCCGCAGCTCTGGTTTAATCAGTAATGTGGCCACAGGGGGGCGCTGTGGGGCAGTATTAAACTCACCTGTGTTTTACAGGACTGTGGATTTGATTGGTCCATGTGCGTCAAAACACTTTTCATCCCCCCCTCATATTGTGGTCAGCTGTGGCACAGCAGGACAGTCTCGTGCAGCTGTCTGTTCCTGTTCGGCTTTTCAGATTTACTCTTTCAGACTGTCTGGGACTGAAACTTGGATTTAATGGGAAGCGTTTGGTTTGTTCTCCACTGTGCGTAAAGGTGAGCGTTAAACTCTCTACACCATGTGCAGCAGTCTGTTGGCAAAAACCATGGAGGACCTGATCCTTGATCCGGGTTATGTGACCGGGGACCCCTGCCCGTCCCTCAGCCTGTCTTCCTCAGGCAGGTCGAGAGAGTCTCAGGCGCACACGAGCACTCCTCATCGGGGCACCTGGTGGCAGCACGCCGGCTCCCTGTACAGCAGGAACGGCAGCTGGGACACGGTGAGCACGCTGCCGGAGGACGCAGCTGAGATTCTGGCCAAGTGTCCCTGTCTGCCGGAGCTGGAGGAGTATCCCTGGACCGAGCAGGAGCTTCGGGAAGTCGTGGGTCGAATCGCAGATTCGGATGCTCCCTTCACCGGAGAGGCGGTCCACCGCCTGTCCGTTCTACTCCGGAGGGCTTTGGTGCGGATCTCCCGGGAGGCGCAGCGGCTGAGTGAGCTCCACAGGCGGTGCACACGTCTGGAGATCCAGAGCGCGGTTAGACTTGTGCTGGGCTGGGGTCTGGCCGAGAAGTGCATCTCCTCCGCGGTGAAGGCCGTGTCTCTGCACTGCATGAGATCCGAGGACGCCGCGCGTCAGCGGAGCAAGTCTGCGCGCTGCGGGCTGACTCTCTCCGTGGGTCGCTTCTTCAGGTGGATGGTGGAAACACGCGTCTCGGTGCGCGTGCACGAGTACGCCGCCGTCTGCCTGGCAGCCTGCGCGGAGAGTTTGACAGAAGAGGTGGCCGGACGGGCGCTGCAGGCAGCAAAGCTGGCCGAGGAGGAGGAGCAGGGCGGCGGGGTCACCTGCTGCCCGGTGACCGCGGAGCTGCTGGAGGGAGCCGTCAACAACGACGCGGAGCTGTGGGGGCTGCTGCAGGTCTACGAGCATCTGATATGTGGCAAAAATGCCAATGGTGAGTTCAAGTACCGCATGTCACAATATACAACATAATGTGTTTACCTTATAAAATAACTTTACAACAGGCCAAAGTTAATGGATAAAACATTATAGAAACAAATTTACCACCTGCTAATGAAGAAGTTGTCAAACTGACATAAACCTTCTGTTTCTTGAGCACGTGAAGATTTGCTCATATCTTTTAATTTGAATGTTGGACAACAAGCTGCAGAAGCCTGTATGTCTCTCACGTTTGGTTTTTGAACTGTTGATCACCCAAAACGCACAATATTATCTTTTATACATGAATCACTCATCAATAAAAGAGCTAATAATAAATTTAATTTCTTCCATAATTTTTTTTTAAAACTCTAAAATATGAAACAAATTTTTTTTAACCCATATTCAGACAGAATACTGAAGGACTTGCATTTAAACAGACGACGCTGAAGTTAGCTTCCGATTCGGCAGTTAAGGGGAACTTAACAAATCTGAAACTATGTTTGTTTGAAACTTTAGTCTCTCTGGAGTAATCTCGTCCAGATTTGAGAGCTCTAGGTATAGTGGTTTTGGATCTGGACCTGGTCTAATGTGGTCTGCATGTGGCGAAAAAGCAGTGAAATCACCCTTTTGTCATTTTCACAAATAAAATAAAGTTTATTGAAATCTCAGTGTTTCAGACAGCGTTCAGGTTTTGCCTAAAAATGTATAACAGCTTCCTCAGCAGTAAGAGGAGCAAAAAACGGAGATTCTGTTGCTCAGCAACATAAATTAACTTTCACTTAAGTTCCCCTTAACTGCCGAATCGGAAACTAACTCGTTTTAAACAGTGTAAAAACACAACAATAACTACAGCTCCCATAAGGCCATGGGAAATGTCTTTATAGGCTGAGCCACTCTGGAGGAAAAACCCTGCTTCCCACTCAGTCCTGTGTTAAAGCTGCGTGGTAACAGAGATAAGCGGTGGCATGAAATTGCTCAGTACTCTAGATAACAGTAATAGATCATTACTGGCTGTTCAAGATGTCTACCAACACCGTGGAGAGCTTGATGGGAACACCCCTCAGACAGGAAACAGCGTTTCGGACGCAGTAGTGACAGATCCCATCTGATAAACGTCTGCGGTCAGACGCTCACTGGGGTATTTTGGTGTGTTTGTGTGTTCTGCTGAGTTTAAGCAGAGACACATTCTGCTCTGAGTAAATCGCTTCTTCACCGCTTGCATGTACAAATAACTACAACTAACATTTGCTGGACAGTTATCATCTCCTTGGACAGTCAGTCTGTCACAGAGCTGATACACAGAGACAGACAGCATCCACAGCTGGGGGGGAAGTTACAGAGTCGCTGGTCAACCTAACCTGGATCTCTTTGCACTGTGGGAGGAAACCGGAGACCCCGGGGGAATCCCACATGCACACATGTGGAGAACCTGCCAGCTCCACACTGTGAAGGGCCTTCTTGGTGACAGGCAGGGATGACAAAAGAAATATAATAAATACAAATAAAATTGTTTAACAGCAGCAACATTTTAGCATTGGAGACCCATAAAACAACAAACATGATTGATTTGGTTTGAACTCTTACCAGTACCTGCCTCGGAGCATTAATTATCAGCTATTATGGCAGCGAGCAGACGGCTGCTGTGCAGAGTAACGCCTCATTGAGATCATATTAAAGACTTGGGTTAGATTAGATGGCAGGTTTCCTCCGAGCCCAGGAGGGAGACACCCACACCAACTCTTCTCACTAACGTCCGGCTGTTTAACAAACCCAGCCAATAACGAGGTGTCACCCATGATGTCAGGAGCGCTACGCTCTGCAGATTAGCTCGACACAACACAAAACGTGGTTGGTTGGCATCTGCTGTAATGTTTTTAGGAAATGTGCTTGTTTTGTAGATGAACACAGTCAGATGAAACTTCTCATCTCTGTGTGTCCAACATTCATCCATGATGTGTTCTATTGTATAGACTGTCATTTTGAACAGTACATCAACTAACACAAAGAAAAGAGCAGATTTACAAACACAATCTTGTCTCATAATGACCTGTAAGAGAAAAAAAGAAAAGGGCAGATTTACAAACACAATCTT
>JAPMOB010251691.1:0-44357 GCA_029875015.1 Lepomis gibbosus
TTTTTGGCATTTTTTAACATAATCGGCATCGGCCAATATCCAAGTATATCAAGCCGATTATTAGGCAGGCGCATCTGTGGACAGCCTTGTGTTGTCGTGGAACACGTGATTTATTTATATATGTTTTTTTACATTATACATTTTTAATTTGTAAGTGCAGATTGTTCATTGTTCAAGTGTTCAATAAATGTTTTTGTTGAGAAAGTTTGTCTGTTAAGTAATTATCATTTCGTTTACATTTTATATTTAAAATAGAGGTTAAAAACCAAGCAAATATCGGCCAAATATCAGCCAAAATAAATCGGCAGCATTAATCGGCCATTGGCCGACCCGGATTTCAAAAGATCGGTATCGGTATCTGTATCGGCATCGGCGTGAAAAAAACCATATTGGTCGACCTCTACTTATACCTTGCCCCCAGCACCATGGATATCATTTTAATAGATTAAGAGATAGGCACTTAAACACTCTAGATACAACTAATAAGCAGAGTACAGTATGCTGCTCATTTCATTTACCATGATCCAACATACTATTTCTAAAAAGGGCAATCAGTGTATGTGGGGGTGCATTTTAGAGGAGGATTTATTTCAAATCTCTTTAAAGCCTCAATGTTGTATAATCTCAAAAGAATTGAAATAAAATGAAGGTTTGACGTAAAGAGTGTTTCTCTGACAGTCAAAAATCTACCAAGCACCAAATAAGCAGCAAATGTGAAATCATGATTATATGCTGTGCAAAATGTTAGGTGTCTTGAACCTTTGAAACCCCTGGAAAAACCTCAAATACACTGGTATTTTTTAGTTGAAACATTAAGTATTGTATATACAGATATTACATGTTTGTGTTATGTCAGTCATAAAAGGTTATAGGAGAGCTACGGCATGTATTTTGATGAAATGTCACAGATGTAGCATGTTTTTATTTATTGGGTTCAAATAAGGTGTTTAAGGATCAGTAGTGCAGCAAACACTGATTCTCCGCTCAGTTAGTTTTTCAATGAGCCATTCTCACTCCATCTCCCAGTCTCCCCCACCCCTGTCTCCCCTGGGACTTACCCCTGTCACCCAGAGCTTCCCCCACACAAAGCAGTCTATTAAAAAGCCTTTAGCTAAGCCATTCACTCCAAGTCAGCTCTCACAGAGATGAGGAATGGGTTTCGGGTAAAGGTTGAAGTGTGTGTGTGTGGGTTTGTTGATGTTTAGCATGTAAGGTCTGGGCCTTTGGGCCCTCTGGAACATCATACCCAAGGGTTTTAGTGTAGCAAAATGTCCTATAATCCTATACAAATACATAGATACATGTACTAACAATGCTAATCCTACACACAATATTCGCTTTATACTTTATGCTTCTAATTGTAATTCATATCTGACATGCTATAACAGAAAGAACAGGTATGTTACAAATGAAAAAGAAAAAGTTGTCAATGTACCGCCCACACTGTTTGACAGACTAGTGATAGAGGGGCCGTTCAGAAGCACTACAGTGATGAGCTCTTAGCACCCCAGATGGAGACTAAATAGAAAAACAGAGGATCTAAAGGATTTCCACTTTTAGCTCAGTGATAAAAGTGTTTGCCCATCGCTGTGCAGTCAGCAAACACACAGGACTGCTCTGTCCATAGTGTGTGTGTGTGTGTCTTTGAGCAGTGAAGAACAGCTGCCAGGATCCCTGGCTAGTCACCCACTTACAGAGTGAAAACGATCACTTATAGTACAACATACTGCATCTCAATCCAAAGACAGACCAAAACCAGATGGTTTGTGGTAAAGAATGAAATAAATCTCTTCCTGCTGTTAACAACTTGCTTTATTCTGTGCTGTGGTGGATTAGCCATACAGTCTGAATACAAAGCACTGTCAGTATTATACGTAATCTCTATTAAACAAATTTCAGAACCTCATGGAGGTATTATTGTTAAAGTAGACTGACCATCTAATTACATAATTGTTATTATACAAATGCTATAAGAACATCTTCTAATATCATGACATTTTATAGCACATCATGCTCCCTGATATTAGTGACCTCATGACTTTAACAGGACAAATAAAGTTGGTCCTCCACTTTTTACTACATTGCTACTGATGCTTTGGGCCACAATGGGTTGTTTTCTGTCCAGTTGTGCTACATTTTATCCGACTGGGCAAATAAAAATGTTTTTAAGTGGCTTGTGCTAAATCAGGCTGATGAAAAGTTTTAGTATTCACTCACATTTTAATGCAGTGGCATCTCCTCTCCTCTAACTTCAATGAAAATGACTGAATTGCCAGCACTGTGCCCAGTCTGGAGGAGGAAGAAGTGTCAACTTTTGTTTAGATGAAGGCATTTTTGCACATCTGTGTGTGCACAATATCATCATAGCACACTTCAGACTATAAATTCTCAAACAAACTATTGTTTCACACGTTGGCTGGATAACATTAAAGTTGGAAAAATACAACTCATTAAACATTTGAAAATAACTGTTGTTAAATATATAAATAAATATATCAAAGCAAGTCAATTACTTTTAACTTAAACTTTAACAACTCCTCACTCTAGCAAACTCAATGTGACACTCTGTAGCTCTGATGGCGAAGGTCATGTAAGTCTCAATCTGAAGATCAACCTTTTCTATATCCAGAGAGCATTTCTGTCGAGGCCAGAGCCGAGGAGCGAGTCAGACGTGGACCGAGCAGGACAGAGCGACAGAACAGAAGATGTCTGAAACCCACAGTTAGCCTTTGCACTTTCCCGTTTGAAGAAGATGAAGGGAACTGTTGGGAGGAAGGTGAGATGGCAAACCTCTTCAACACCTTTGATGCTCAAATGGCAGCACGAGATCAGAGACAGGGCAGATGGGGAAAGGGAAGGCAGGGAAGAGCAACAACATATTGCGGAGAGAAAGGAAACAAAAGTATGGGACTAAGTGTTCCAGCAGGAGAAAGACAGAGATGAAGATCCATGTGCAGCAATAACGCCTGTGTCAAAGATATCTCTCCCTTCCTGTGTTAAGTGCACTGCTAGTGGGGTGTGTGAAAGCAGTGCATTTAGACTGGTGCTGTACTATATGCTCACACAAACACACGAAAGCTACATGATAGCAAGGATCTCCATGCTCATGTGTCTGTTTACCACAATAAGTAGATTGTCTAGCCAACATGCAGCAAAATGGAAAATTACACCCTGGCATTGGATCTGTGATGCACACACCACACACTTGTTTGTGTTGTTATTGCTATGAAGACCCTCCGTGACTAAATGCATCCCATAATCCCTAACTCAATAGCATAATAGATCATAACCCCAATACTTACTGCACGTTCAGACTGAGCAACAGTCTTGCTTTAAAAGGGGCTGGCCTGTTGGGGACATGTTGCTTCAGGTACCAGTGTGTCTGAGTAATGCGCTCATGAATTTGAAGGCTTATCCGATGTCGGAACTCGGCACAGTGGTTTATAACACTATGAGGAAGTTGGAAAGTTTACCCAGCCAGGCTCTTTTTTTTTTACTGGACATCCTTATTTTGTAGCCAGCAGGGTTTTAAACACTAGGGTTTAAAAGGCAATGCTTAAAAAATAAAAAATATTGATAGTAAAATATACACATGACCTAATTTAACTTGGCTCTAAACTGCATTTCAAGTGCTATCTCTGTGCGTGACTGCAATTTAATTGTGTCTGCCTTCTATCTAAGAAAATAGTAACTAAGGCAAGAAAAAGAAGAACTAAACCAGACCTTATGTTCCAGTAACTGAGGACCTAACAGAATACACACACACACACACACACACACACACACACACACCCCTACATTCAACTTATCTGCCAAGAGACAGAGAAACAAATTGGTTGAACTCTGCCTGCACTAAAGGTATAAAGGTCAGACTCACCGACACAAACAGTGAGTTGTTCTTCTTTGCTTGATGAACCCAAATGCATTTGTAATAAACTGAGGCTTCTGACTAGAATCATCTCCGACCACTTAATAAAGCAAAATTTATCCAACAAATATAAACAAAATAGAATCACAATAAATTACTTTTAAAAAGGCCAGTGGCAGCTGGAACAAATTAAATTTTAAATCTATTTGTCCTGCAGATTGGCGTCCTGTATCTATGGCCCGAAGCAAACAACTTGAACTTCTTAGACAGAAGTAGTATTTGACATCAGTTCCCTGTACTAGTTATTTATTATTACTTACCTTGTCAACAAATTTCATAGAAATACAGTAGTCAGTAGTAGGAATAAAGTATAAACAATATACAACCCAATACAGCATAAACATATACACATACAGTTTAGCACACACACTCATGGTTTTCAGTGTGATGAGAGATGGATGGGCAAATATTAAACTGTGACAGAGTAAACAATGCCCTGGTAACCAGATGGCTGGACTGACACACACACGTCCAATCGAATCTCAATAGCTGGTGGCTCAACAGAAACATATTATAGCGAGAGACAGAATGAGGCTTGTTTTAAAGCAGAGATATTCTCAACCCATTTATCATTGTCTCGTTCCAGATCATCGTTCTCTACCTCCAAACATTTAACACTTTCTTCTTCCTTCCCTACATGTATTTATCTCCTTCTCTTTCTGTTTCATCCCTCCTTTCCTGACTCCTGCTCTTCCTGGCAGCTACTGAGGAGACACTGACGGACATATCTTGAGATGAAATAGATATTTGTATAAGGCTTTTGGAGAATAACTATATGTAAAGATTTTTTAAAGAATAAACTTTAAATAATGAACATTTAGGCTTAAAAATATTTATTATTATAAATATTGATTAACCAGGTATTATTACTATGACAAAAAGTTAGATTTGATGCTCTGACAGGCCATTACAGCTAGCACATTCAGGCAAAATGAAGGGAAGTAAAAAGGAGGTAAAGAAAAAAAGGAAGAAATAAGGAAGTAAATGTTAGTTGCAGGGGCCTGGATCATATCCCAGCTTATATTGGGCGAGGTGGGTCTCCCCCTGGAGAGGTCCCCAGACTATGTGGGCAATCAGACCAAAGGCAGCACCGTGTTAAAAGAATTGTAAGAGGCTTCAGCAAGTCCAGTTTGTGTAATACAGAGTTTGAAGATTTGTAAAGCGCCAAGAAGGTTTAAAACTCTGAGATTTTACAGCCCTGGAAAGTTATCCATTATATCCTCCATCCTTACAGTCAAAGTAAATCTCCAAGTGCTGGATGCTGGGCTGAGCAATAAAATAATAACGATTAATATTGCAATATAATTGTCCTAATTTTTATAATTGATAATTATTTTGAATGTTCGACCTGAGATTAAACCGTACGGTTTCTGCAAGTGTCACTCAGGAGCAAAAATTAGCCTTTAAAATTGAAAGAAATAATGATTTGACATTTATGGTGATAATTATTAATATCAAATGATATAGGGATGCAGCTAACGATGATTTTAGTATTCGAAGCTTCGATAGATTATTTCAATGATTCATTGATGCGCCGTTTAAGAAGTACTTTTATTGGTCCTTTCGGAAATTTATAGTGTGTCGTACAGCAAACATCAGAGCAACAACCAGAAAGCTGCTTTACAAACACAATCATCAGTGTTATACAAGTTATACTAAAGGCTCATGCAGACTACACCCGTTCACACTACACAACTTGCCGTCTTGTGACGGGAGTCTTGAAGTCATTGTGGCGTTCACACTACATGATTGATCGGTGACAGGAAGTCACACACTACACGAGCTGATATCGGCTGTGTCACCCGACACATGAAATGTGAAACAGGAAATGAACGATCCTGAACACGAAACAGTAGTTTGTTATTATAAAGAGCTGAGCTACAGAAAGAGCTGGAGGTGAGTTAAAAGGTGCAGCTCCCCGACACCCAGTTAACTCCTGACTGTGAGGTTACAACTCACGGCCCAAAAAGGTGAACAACAAACGCACGTGTGACATTTTCCGCTGAGGACTGCGGCTTACTTTGGCTAACCTTAAACTCAACAATCAATCTGCTACTGTTACCTTGTCTGTGGTCCGCTGGCAGAACACCGGCTGCTTTCTGATCAGGTGCCGTCGTGCTGTTGCCGAGGCGACCTAAGTTTCGTTTTGCGGTGGACGGACAGTAATATTACAGTTTTCTTTAGCATGAAATAATCCCATACTTTGGACACTTTCCTCCTCCACTTTGCAAACAGCGGCATTATAATCACCTCGTGATCACAGCGTAAGCGCGATGTGCGATATAATAAATGTCCATGCGAAACAGTGTGCTGTATAGTTACATGGATTAAACAAAGCATCGATGCAAAGAATTTGCATTGCATTGTGAAATGCATTGTGTTGCCTTAAATGTTGAGACAGGATCAACCTTTTTGCCAGAGCCCTCTGTGCCACCACCCATGCTGTAAAAACGCTGCAGTCTCACTGAATGATCAAAGCGGCAGCTTTTTAATCACAAAGTGATGCTGTTGGCCTGAACAAGGCCTAACTTATACTGACAGGCAAACATTCACACACCTGAGGACAATTTGTAGTATGCAACTAACCCGTCTTTGGACAATTGGCAGCGAAACCAAACAAAACAACCCCCTGAAATCTACAGTCAGACAGAACTAAAAAACTTCCCATGGAAAGATTCTAGCCGGCCAGGATATTTAAACCCAGGAGCTGTGACTGGGCTATCCACCATGCTACTCTGACAAACTATAAGCAGCTGTAGATCCACGAAGACACATCTCATTGCAAGACATACACTTATTATTTAGATGGTGACTCATAAATAAATATGATATGAAATAAAATATGCAATCATACTGTAGCTGTGTAGTGTGCTAATGATCATTGGGCCACTGTTTCAGAACTGGGGACAGCTCCCTCACTGCTGATGGTCTCGGCTTCAGCACCATGGTCAGCGACACTTGTGCCTGCTTTTTTGCAGGCAGACGATATTTTCTGCCAATATTTAAGGAGCCACACACAAAAGATGCACTGGTTACAAGTATTATGGCTTTTGATACTGTGACAGGTAGATTCACGCAGACTCACTTTTCTTTGTGTGATCATGACAGAACCCATGCAGTAGACACAAGTACTATATCTGTAATCAGGATAAAATATGGGAGAGGCCCGCAGACAACAACAATTAGGTATTTGTGTGTGATAAATGCAAGATTTATTCTACTTGATGCACTTTTTTCAGCTTCCTTGCACAGATGTGTGAGAGGTGTTAAGCCACCACGTACCTCCAGAAAGACTCCAATGCTGCTTGGTAGAGTATATTATATCCAAATCTGCAACTGTCAAACATCTAAATAATTATTAAACCATTCAGAAATTTTAACAGAAACCCTGACTGTCAAGGTGTTTCTATTGAAAGACAGAATTATTACCATAAAACACCGTTGGTCTTGCGTGTGAAGAATCAAAGCCAACTGTCAAATTATTCAGGTTATGGGCTTCCCTAAAAAAATGTGTAGTACTGATCAATCCAATTAAAATACATATCAGTTAAACCATATCATATCCAACACTTCAGAGGTGGATTAAACTACCTAAACCAGAGATGATTTTTAATCAAAGGCTAATGTCAGCCACTGTTTCAGGAAGTAGGTTTCAAAAACAATATGGCTTTTAGCACCAGTGCACACAATATACTATATAAAAGAAGTGGACGTAGCCACCGTGATTTCACCCTTTGGTTTGTGGACTACTGTTGTAAAGCCTCGAGTTTGGCAGTTTGGCCGCCATTTTTTGCAACCAGGCACAGGACATGACCATATTTGGACAAGACTGTGGTTCTAGCTAGCTTGGTTAGCTAGCTGCAGCATGTGTAATTCACATTAACTGGGATTTTAAGCAGGATGCTAATTTTGGCTAGCTAAAATCAGGCTTAAAACAAAACGTGCCACAAGAAAAAATTTACAGCTGACTCCTAATTAACTTTTTCAATGGCTCAGAGGATACGAGTCACTTGAGCCTGATTGACAGTTTGCCATGGTAGGGAATTGTCAAGGTATAAAGTATACACTGCTTTACCGTCTATTTTCCTGTAAATGGGACCATAATTTACTAAATGAATGTCCTGCTGTACTGAGAAAGACTTGAAAATTATGATTTACCATTTTTGTGAATTATGAAACAGGAGGGGTTTTTTTAACCAGAGGAGTCGCCCCCTGCTGGCCGTTACAGAGAATGCAAGTTTAAAGCATTTCCGTATTGGCTTTTTGGAAGTTGATGCTTTGTACATGAGCATGAAATCCTGAAATGCCTTGCCACACGCAAATAGACAGACACACAAACAACAGCAAAACACACACCTGTCAGCTGAGTATGCTGAGCATCTGTCTTCCATGGGGCAGTGCTCCAGCCCCATCTCAGCTGTATACAGAGCAGGCTAATAGACAATGATTACAGTGCACATAACCCTCCCGTGCTCTCTTTCTATCAGTCATACACCCTTTACCTCCCCTCTTGGCAATTTCTGTTTTCATCTTCATTAAAGAAATCAACGGATGTGGGATTATTGTATTCATAGTTTCAACTGCAGCTACAGATGTCCAAAGTCCTCAATGCTGTGTCCTTTTTCTGTCTTTATCTACATTTCCTTTTGTCCTTAGTAGTACTTTGGTCCACTCAGAGATTCAAGCTGTCAAAATTATCTTCTTCAGAGAGAGTTTAACTAATTAGAAGTCATCTTAAAAGAAATAGTTAAGACATTTTTTGCAGAAGGTTAGGTGAGATGAATATGTCTGTGCAGTAAATATGGGACTGGAGGCTCTAGTTTGTTAGCTTAGCTTAGTGAAAAGACTGAAAAGAGGGGGAACAGCTAGTTTGGCTTCATTCAAAGGTAATTCAAATCTGCCGACCAACACCTCTAAAGCTCGATTATTAACACATGTACAGTGTTTCCTCTATATTCATTCAGGAACTGCGGTCTGCTGCTGCTGAATCATGACCGCTACTCCTACAATTTCCCCACGGTCATTAAACTATGCGTTACAAATGTTTTCACTCGCACACTGTGCGAGCACGGCAGCACTCAATGCTCAGCTCGCTTTCTCTCCTCGTTCTACGCAGAACATACGTAACAGATGGTATTATAAGAGCAGCGTAACTCTGAATCAGGAGGTGTATAGCGAGTGTTTGATTGTCCAAGTGGCAGAAAGTGAAGGTGAAGGGGTGATGCCCAAAACACGCTGTGCCATCGCAGTAAAATCACTGCGACAGAGCAACAGAACCAACCAGACTGATCTTTGGCTGTTGATTATTTATTATCTGCTCTAGCTTTTCCAACTATTTGTTCAGAGATATGGTGAAAATAATGGCCCAAGATGATGTGAAATTACATATTTTTCATTGGAAAACATAAAATTTTGGGGGCTCGGTTAACCCTAGCAGGGGAACAAATAAAAACAAATCTCTAGACCTATAAAAAACCCTACATTATGTTAGTATTATATTTACGGTACAGACATGGGTGGTCTTCTCATCTTCAATAACATGATAAAAAAATTGCTAAATCTCTATAGATCAGTTAAAAGCCCCACAACTTAGGTTAACCATCAGTAAAGGATGTATTTTACATTAGTAAACTAATTAGTAACAACTTGTGAACCCTTTATTAGAGGGTAATATTAGCAAGTGGTACCAAAATCGTATTTTTTCCCCCTCACAAAACACTGTAAATCAGCTCCAACACCACCACTCATTAATATACACGGAGGTTAAGGCCATCCCTTTACATTGACACCCTGTGATCAGCTCTTCAATAAATACACCATCAAAAAAGTGCAGCATATGAGCAGCATCTCTTTGACTGGCAGATTTCTGATTTGTAGTTAAAGGTCAGCTCTGACACCAACTTCAGTCCCGTCATCATCATTCCTCTGTCACCTCGGGGTCACTGAGTAGTGAAGTGTGCCCTGCCACTAAACACTAAACGCCTGTGTGTCTCTCTCTTGCTCTCTCCATACCCTGCAGTTTGTTTTTAAACCGAGCTGATGAATTTTACAGATACTCTTTAATCTTCATGCTGATTTTGGATTAGCCCCTCGTCCATTTTGTTTTGTGCCGACGTGTATTCACCTAATGTTGTTTGTTTGTCAAAATAATTTGTTTTTCAGTCTGTTGTCATGAGTCACCTATGCAGGGATTTGCTCCAGTGAGATGAAATCTATTTAGCTGCAGGTCAAAACGTTTTTTGCAGAACCATCAGTAAGAAGGTCAGACCTTTTAAAATATTTACATAACATTAGGTCAGAGGGAAAATTGAGTAATTACAGGAGCAAATAAGATGACTGACAGAATAGATTGAACTCTCCACCAATTATTGAAACACTTGATATACAAATACAGTATGAATGAAATGTATGGCATGTTTCTTTCTTTCTCGCTCTCTGTGTGTCTCCTTTATCATAATCATAATCACGTCAAATATAATGTCTCATTTAAATAATCTATGAAGCATTTAAAACATGGTACAAGACACAACAAAGATAAAGCATACACTATAAAGAGTTTATTAACTGTAGCTAATGACAACTTGGTAACTTTATCAATAGTTATATAATTTACTAATGATTCATGGATCAGTAATAAGCCTTTAATGAGAATATCGGGGCTGCCATGCGGCTGGAGCCTAGAAAATTACTTTCGTCTTTTAATCCATTAATTAATTAGCCTGCACAGTTAATGACTTATTAACTTTAAGCAAACCAAAGACAACCCTGCTGCGGGACGACGATGAATGGTGCTCTCTCAATACAACATAATGTTTATCAAATTAACACATTGCCCAGTTACGACATGATATAAACATTAAGAAAAGTATTTATTAACTTTGACTGAAGTGTTAGTTACTACTCACATGCCAAGTAGTTAGACGCATTCCTGACCACAATTTGGAAAATTATCTTCAGCCTATTACAATGTGGTATTATTATGACTAATGATGACATTCATAAACATTAAAAGATCAGAAATAGATTAATCAACTGTTTCTAAACCATTACCTATAACTTTAGCTCCTGAAGAAGTACTTTCAGTTATTTATTACACAGTGTGGAAAAATGACTTTGGCTGAGCATAAATTGGTACCTAATTGTAAACATTAATTTAAATTATTTTTGGGGCAATTTTTGTCTTGAATGTGGAGGACAGCCGACGACAGACAGGAAATGTTGGTGAGAGAGAGGGAAAGACATGCAGCAAACGAGCCGCCGGTCAGTTTTGAACCAAAGCCCCCACATAAGGACTCATAGCCTTTCTAAATGGTGCGCATGCTCTAGGTGAGCTACACTCTCTTAATTATTAACTGTAAATAAAGCAGCAGTCAGTGAAAATGGACTTTACCTACTAACACCATGGTACATGTGGCATGAACATGAATAAATAATTTATTTAATGTTAATTAATTAAAACCAAAGCATTGGTTTCTAGTCAAATATAGTTATTTAGTTAGTTGGTTTATGCACACAATGTGGAAATGTGACTTTAGACTTGACATTTATGATACGTATAAGCCACATTAATTTAACATTTGCACATCTTAAAATATGTTGAGCTCACATGTTGTATCTGATACTTACAAGAACTTTCAAAACCTGCATATCAATGCAGCTCAGCTACAGTTTACTGGTTTATGGAGACCATATAAAGCTTTATGTGTTACCAATATGAAATAAAGCAAGCGGTGGTTAAATAAATACAAAGACTACTTAGTCTAAGCAGATCCTTTGATGCCAACGTATTTATCGCACACACTTGCACATGCACGTGCACACTTACAATTACCATATGCTGTTGTGGCGTCTTTGTATTTGAGGCCTAACCTGTATAATAGGTGTCACATTAGCAAGACAACAAATCAAACCGTCCTTCATTTCCCAGGCCTCTCCTCTGCTCCACAGCTGTAGGCCTCTCTTTGTTGTCAGGGGAGTTTCTAATTAATATGATAAATAAGATGGCGGGTTCTACTCCCTGATGCTTTTTAATTGGAGGAAGCCTTGAATGGCATACGGGCAGAGGCAGAGATTAGCGGGTTATTTGTTTTGTATGAGGAGGGGAGAGAGAGAGAGATTTTTTATCCTTGCAGTGATTTCCTGTCTCATTGTGATACTCGACTCAATACTCGTATAACACACACACAGCAGGATTTGAGAGACAGCTGCCAGTCTCAGTCAGGTTTCATGAGCCGCCATGTTAGCGCTTCCTGACACTCAAAACCACATTCACATACTTCCGCTACCCCATTGGCTTCAGTAACACACCCACCATTTACTCAAACCCTACAGTTTTAGGCCATCTGCAAGAGCACTGATGCCACAAAATGTGTATATTTACAAGAGTATCGTAAAAAGTATTTAAAGTAAAGCACATTTTGTCCAGTGTTTTAGAAGCAGAGAAATTATTTTGAACCAAAAATGTCAGTAGATTTGGATGTTTGCAACTTTACTTTTGTCTTTTGCCATGTTTTGCAGCGCTCGATGTAGCGCATGATCAGTGTGTGTCTGTGTGTGAGTGTATGTGTGTGCGCGTGCAACCTTCATGGTGTATACTATGCACCACCTACGGAACGCAACAAAAAAAATTGGTCGAATATCTGACAGCTTTGCCTCAAGCGTCTACATTTCACCAGCCCACTTCTCTTCAACACACACACACATAAATATCCTGACTCACACACTACTCTGATCTCCTCATCCTCAGCTAATCCTGCTCCATCTAAATCAGAGCAAACAGCCCACAGGGGACAAACCGCCGTTGTTTTGCGCCCATTTAATCCTTCTCTCCATCATTCTCATCTCCTTCTTATGTCTGACAAGGCTCCTCAACATCAGCAGAGATCAACAAAACCGCAACTGTGTGCAAGTGTGTGTGTGTGCAGAGGGAGTGAATGGTGAAACAACCACAGCAATCCAAAGGGGATTTAACTCCAGTTTCTCCAGGCCTATTTTAGTGTCGCGTGTCAAGGCTCAACAACTAAGAAAATCCTGTCTGGCTGGACAGTCAAAACCTCTCTCTGTCTCTTTCTGAGAAATTAGAGCGTGGATCTCCAGAATAAATCACTCTTCCTGGCACCACTGAGAGTTTCAGAAAAGGAGAAAGCAGTAGAAGGGAAAAGACAAAGAATGGAGAGGAGCGGGAAGGACTAGATAAGAGATGGAGAGATTAGTGGATGAGAGTGGAGATGTAAGCGAGGATGTTAGGAGAGGAGAGGGGCAAAGTAAAAAGAACAGTGGAGAGCAAATTAGGAAAAGGAGTAATGAGAGATTATTGGGATGATGGAACAGCTGTAAGAGAGGAGGTGATTGGATGAGGGGGAAGGAGAGATGAGGAGCAGAGATAAAGAGGAGGAGCGACAGAAAAAAGAAAAGTGAGAGGAGATATAAAGATGGGAGTAGAAGGACTGCAAAGTGAAAGAGAAACCAACCAATCCTTTAATTGCACAACTTTCTTTCAAGTGATTCTTGAACTTTGCTACCCAGTACATCTCCAAGACCCCAAAGATAAACTAATTCTCCAATCGTTGTCACGATTTTATTATTTAAAAAGTTTAACTGGAATTGTCCCTGTATTGTCCTTTAAGAGAGCCAGATGCAGTTTTGCCTGACCTATTTGGAAATTAACTAGAGACACTCGCCTGTGATTTGGAGCACTGCACAACATTTTAGACCAAAAATAAACCCCCGCCATCTAATACTTCACCTAAACAAGTGAGTCACCGCTGCAACAGAGAGAAGAGTGGGATCAGCTGAGCTACAGATGCTGCAGAGTCTCCTCAGCTTGACAGAAAGCGTAGTGACTCTAACCAGTATGTGTTAACTCTAAGAACAATGCTAGAGGAATAAAAAATAATTTACAAAAAGTGTAATGGTTGGACCAGACTCAAGAGGACGAGTAACTACAGTGAAACAGGAAAAACAAAGCTGTAAATTTTGAAAAGGTCTGAGTAGCAGGTAACAAGTAGGTGGGTAAAGGTAAGTTGAAGTCACAATGTAGATTTCTCCACAGATTAAATTAGAAAATAACAATGTAGCAATACAAGCACATAAAACAACAAAGACCCAAATGTTTTACTTTTTTTTTTCTTTTTTTTTTTTTACAGTCACAGTTTTCGCCTGTGTGCGCGAAGCTGTGTGTGTGTGTGTACAGTTCAGACCTACCACACTTCACGTAATGGTGGAATACAATTGTACGTTAGTTCACAGCGTCCCTACAGGCTTCGTCTCTCACGGGCTGGGCTTGCCATCCAGCACTGGATAAAGTTCTCTCGCCCTTTAATTTCTTGAGTTGTTACTTTCAGTTACAGTTAAAGTAAATACTGAAAAACACATATAAAAACATCTAAACTAGGGCTGAACGATTTAAGAAAATACTTAACCAATATTGTGATTTAATACGCGATTCATTCATTAAGCTCTTTACCTTCTGTAATATTCAAAACAGACAAGCAGTAAATCAGCGTGTAGCCAGATAAACATACAGTGTTCTTTCTTGTGGGGTCTGTGTTATGATGAAATTAGGTGATGCATGAATTATTATTTTGAGCAATGGTGGAGAAGTAGTATCAAATTTTAATAATATGAGAAAGGTAATTTGAGTCAAGTCATGGCATACAATAATATGATATAATATCATCAGGTAGGCCTAGACAGACAAGAAGAAACACAACCACCAGCGCGCTGCTGTAACTCGGGACAGACTGGCTCTCTTTCGGACTTAAGAGTTTGAGTTTGAAACACTGTTTCACACATATTTCCTGAGCTGACTGGTGACTGCGTGTGTGACGGCGATCACCACAATAAGTTTACCTTACTACACGTGTCCTCTGTTCTGCATTTTTCCTGTCCATCAAAGTGGCGGATGGCCCAATGATTTCACCCGCCACCACGTTACCCGCAGGCGCCAGGTGCTACTTTCATTCCCTGTGTGACGCTAAAGTTTCTCTAGTGTCAGCTCCTGTCAAGCTTAAGGCTTCACAACAACGAGTTAATGTACAGCTAACATGCAAAGTTGGTGCTTCGTCTGCAGACTGCTTTATTGTTGGGTGTCATGTGACCAGAATGAAATTGCATAATTTGCGATTAGAAAATTTTGTTTTATCACTTTGCGATAATATTGCAAATACAATTAATCGTTCATCTCTAATCTAAACCACTGATGCACCTTTAAAATGCCCTTGCAACACCAGTGCAAACAGTGGAAACCTTTTCTCTAAATACATGCTTGATGTTGACCCTACAACACAATCAATGGGCTACAACCAAAAGCAAACACAAAATATGAATTAACACATGAAGTTTAAATTAATTCCTCCACTGTTTAGTTCAGTTCCTTAACACCTCAATAACCATGTGCTGTTCTCATTACAGACTGACAGTAAGCTTTCCAAGCTCGTCAACAAAACATTTCTTTTTACCCACTAATCTCAGGTCTATACAAGTGCAGGCAAATATTTGCACAAGTCTACCCATGTCAGATGGAACTGATCTACATTATCTTGGTTATTAATAAAGACATGTATTTATTATTTATTTATTGCTGATTTAGCTGCACATGTGCTGTATTCTCCACTGAGATCCATTTCTCTATGCCAGGCTTGAACAGAGACCTCCAGCTGCCTCCGGGGGACGACCTTGAGGCTAGCAGAGCTTTCTTTTATACTGTAGAAATCTGGTTTTGGAATACGAATGAATTTCTGAGAGGAGAGGAGGAACAACATTTTATATAATAGCAGAGATGATGACATTATTGGAAATGTAAGACAGGAGGTGATTGGAAGAGAAGAGGCAAGGCAAGTAGAGGAATGAGGGGGAAAGGAAGGAGACAGTAAAAGAAAAGAAGATGAAAAAAGATTAATGGAGGGAGAAAACCAAAGAGGAGGTGACAGTAGAGAATAGGCTAGGTAAGGAAAGGAAATAAAAAGAGGAGATGAGAGAAGAAAGGAGGGGAAGAAATTGAAAGAAAAAAAGGAGGTAAAAAAGAGCAGGTGGTTCCTACACATCTACTAGTGTTTCCCTCACAGTGATGTATTTCTGGCGGCCTGCCACATTATCAACGCTGACCGCCACATATTGATTTTCTATTTTATTTATTTTTTACCATTTAAAATGGGTAAAATCGTATTTGAGTACAAATCTGCGTGCAGCGCATGTATTCGCTCAGTGCCTCTCCCACGGTCTCTCTCTCTATCTCTCTCGCTCACTCGTTCAAACACATAGACAATGGACCAGTGTGTGAACTGAATGCTTACAATCATGAACACCGCTGCACAAATCTGTTCAAAACAACGCTGTCAATGTTCATGTCTACTGAAGGTCAAATTTCTGAAAAAGTTCATTCTGGTTGTGATAAAAAAAAGTTGTCTGAACACACAGTGCGCATTGTATTTTGTTGTGTATGGGGCTGCATAGCCGCAGACCAGTCAGGTGGCAATACTGACCCCTGTCCACTGCCAAAAGTACCCACAATGGGCACATGAGCGTCAAAACTGAACCACGGAGCAATGGAAGAAGGGGACCAGGTCTGATGGATCAAGTTTTTTGTTTTTTTACATCACATGGATGGCTGGGTGCGTCGCTCACCTGGGGAACACATGGTACCGGGAGTATGGTGTAAGAAGCCAAACCAGCGGAGGCAGTGCGATGCTTTGGTCTGCTTGGAAACCGTGGGTCCTGCCATTCATATGGATGTGACTTTGACACGTATGACCTAACTAAGCACTGTTGCAGACCATGTACACCCTTTCATGAACCAGCATTCCATGATGGTAGTGGCCTCTTTCAGCAGGATAATGCACCAACAAAAAGCAAAAATGGTTCAGGAATGGTTTGAGGAACACAACAACAAGTGCAAGGTGTTAACTTGTCATTCAAATTCCCCAGATCTCAATCCAAATGAGCATCTGTGGGTTTTGCTGGACAAACAAATCCGATCCACAGAGACCCCACCTCGCAACTTATCTGCTGCTAAAGTCAGAGGTCTAGTGGAGTCCAGGTCTCGACAGGTCAGGGCTGTTTTGGCGGCAAAAGGGGGTCCTACACAATATTAGGAAGGTGGTCATAATGTAATGGCTGATCGGTGTAAAGAAGAGACGACCAAAGGAGCGAAGAGCAGATATAAAAAAGAACAGGAGACGAGGAAAGAACTAAGGATGAGAGCAGAGGAGATGAGACATAAAGAGGAGGAATAGGAAAAGGAGAAGAGATAAAGAAAAGAGGAGAGAAAATATGTGAAGAGGGGAGGTAAAAAGAGGATAGGAGGAGAAACGAGGAGAGGAGAAAAAGACAGAAACACACACACACACACACACACACAGTTGCCACTTTGCTACAGCAGCATTTAAAGCTGTAATGACAGGCCAGAGAGTGATAAGAGACTCTGAGTGGAGAGGCCACTATAGCTGCTCTCCTCTCCCTGCTAACAACTGTAATTATCCAAACTCCACACTCACTACTATTGATCTCTCCCTCTACCCGTCCCCCCCTCCTCCCCCAGCCTGAGTGTGTGCGTGTCTATGTCTCTCTTCCTCGCTCTCTCTGACGGGGTGGCATCAGAGTGCGTCCCTCTCAGCGCAAGAGTTGTTCACACCTGCTGCCGGTAGATGTGGAGAGCAGAGACAAGGACTTGGACAAATACGTGACAGCCGCAAACACAAATATTGGTGCAGCTCCGATGTTTCCCTCGCGGTGTGTGTGAAGCATGAGGAGTGTGTGTGTGTGCGCTCTCATGTCTCTCACACCTGGTTTGGAGAACATGGCGACAGCTTAGCAACAACAGTGTCGTCACATGCAGCGTTATGTGTGTTAATGTGTGTGTGCTCTTTTCTATCACACGTCCTCACAAAAGGTAGAAAGATTATTTAAACAAAATCAGCTGGCTCTAGCTTCTTATTTAGCTAGTGTGAAAGGTTGTTTATTAAAATAGCATTTTAGTGTTAGAAACATTCTTGTGAGGGTTAGAATAATAATCCTCATGTTTTTTTATGATGCTATTTTGTGATTTACAGCCTTACGGTGTGGCGTAGGACTGAAACGATTCATCAATTAATTTGATAAAATCGATTCATAAGATGCTTCGGCACCTTATTAGAAAGCACCGGTGTTCTGCAAGTGGGCCAAAGACAAGGTAACAGTGACAGCAACTTTAGCATTTAACTGAATTCATGACTGATTGTTTAGTTGAAGGCTAGCCAAATAAGACGCAGTCCTCAGCGGAAAATGTCCACATGTGCGTTTGTTGTTCTCCTTTTTGGGCCCTGAGTTGTAACCTCACAGTCAGGAGTTAACTGGGTGTCGGGGAGCTGCACCTTTTAACTCACCTGCAGCTCTCTCTGTAGCTCAGACAATTCTTTTGCTACTTACGTGTACTAATCCATCTTTTCAACCATATTCTTTGTCTTTATAATAACAAACAAAAACTGTTTCGTGTGCAGGAACGCTTATTTCCTGTTTCACATTTCACGTGTGTTTTCTTGATAAAAGTGATTTGGAAACCAGCGACGGGTGCCAGACGACTTCAAGACTGTCGTCATATGACGGCAAGTTGTGTGAACGGTACGGCCATCGGCCGACGCTGCAAGTCGTGTAGTCTGCACGAGCCTTTAGTATAACTTGCATAGCACTCGGGTGATGTTTGTGTTTGTAAAGCAGCTGTCTGGTTGTTGGTCTGATGTTTGCTGTACGACACACTATGAATTTCAGAAAGGACTAATAAATATCTATCACCTATAAACGTGCACAGCTGTGTAAAATGAATCGTTGAAACAATCTATAGAAGCTTCAAATACTAAAATCATCGTTAGCTGCAGCCCTAAGTGTAGGAGTGTACTGGAAGTGTACTGGTTTATACTCATTCACATTACAGTACGCCAATTTTAATCTCATTTACAACCATATCACAGATATAAAGCTTTGTCTTTGGGGTTGTATACTATACAAGCGCGATGTGAGGAAATATCTAATTCAGAGTGATGCCTTACTCATCAATATTTGCATGTAAAGCATTGCTATGGTCTGGTAGCTCTGTCCTTTGCAAAATCGAGAAACTTTACAATATACATTTATCTATAATAATCAGAAGAGGAAGGAGAGACTTGGTGAAGGTAAAGAAAAACAGTAACAGTAACCTTTTAGAAAATGCCTGAAAATGATAATGGGTTCATGTTAAAGAGGCGGTATTGTGCTCGTTTTTAGGTTAACAATCCTATTTAGGGGTTGCACCAGAACAGGTTTACATGGCTTCTTTTTCAAAAAAACTCCATATTTTTTGTCATACTGCACATTGCTGCATCTCCTCTTTTCACCCTGTATTTAAGGCTTTGTTTTAGCTACAGAGTGATACATCTGTCTCTAAATGATCTTTGTTGGGAGTTGCACGTGCGCAGTTCCTAGTTAAGGACTACTGGTGCGTTCGAGACCGGTCGGAACTGGGATTTTTCCCAGTTGAACCTTCCGACCTATGACATCAAAGCGTTCCAGGTGCATGGTGGTGCATGATGCCGAACGTGAACAAAAATCATGGTTGACCGTGACAAAGTGTACACACAGTTGCACCCTCGGCAGTGCTTTAGGTATTAATTAAAAGAAACAACTGACATAAATAGCCCATACGTTACTAGTTCTGTGTTCCCCTCTGGCTATATAAGCTGATAGCCCTGAAGTCAGTCAATGATGTTGTTCATTTTTAACAATAACTTTTATGCAGAAAAGATGATGGGATGAGATTCTTTACTGTAACCAGCTACCTAATGTGCAAAACATATATTTCTACATCAATATACATGCAGGACAGGTTTTATCCTATGTATTATTTTAATTAAAGTACATGCAAATATACGTTTTGTTGCCGTTTAGTTAATGGTTTACCTTATACAAAGTGTGCTTCCATGGGCGCTGACATTGTTTTCTGACGTCATTCAGCTGCTACTCGTGAAGTCGTGGTACAAATTTTTTCTCCGAGTTCACAAGTAGGAAATCCGACTTCAAGTGGCGTTCCAGGATAGTTTTTCTAGTTGGAAGTCGGAAATTTCCCAGTTCCGAGTTGTCTAGAACGCAGCATACTAGCCAATCAAAAGCAGAGAAGGAAAGGTCAGCGAAAGGCCGGTAAACCGCTTCGACTCAGCTGTAGGCTACATGTTGCCAACCAGCTTGGCAACATGGACTGGAGCAAGAGTTTCAGAGCACTGAGTTATTAATCTGTAACAAAAGTATCTTTCATCCATAAAGTTTTAACTGAGCTCTGTCTCTACATCACAGTAACAACTTTGTCCATAGACTGCCTGGAGGGTAGCTAGTGTTTGGAAGGGAGAGGAGAGGTGAGCTGCAGCTCACTGTTTTTCCACCGGTGTTTTTGAGGCCGTGTCAGACTAGTTGCTCGGCGAGCATTATGACACATACTTTCTTGTGACATCACAAGAAAGCGAAATGAAGGCTGGACTACAAATGAGCTGTTTTCAGGCAGTTCAGAGCAGAGTTTTCTGTGGGTGATGGGAACTCCCTTTGGGCAGGACTTTGGGCTTTTTCACTTTGCAAACCTGTTACATGCACAAAAAAAGATATATAACTCAATAAAGGAGAGGGAAAAAGCCAAAAAGCATAATACCACCTCTTTAAAGTGATGAAGCCCTCTAACAGCATTAGGAATAATGTCTATCGAGAGCAAAAGAGGATATAGTGTGACATTTTCTAAAAAAGCTTTGACACAGGAGAGCGCTGCTCAATTCCTGTTTCCTCCCGAAAGTCAATGGTTTCTTTTGCCCACGACCGTGGTTGTTCCCTAACTAAGTCATATTTTTTTAATGACAGCGACCTTCCCCAAACCTTAACAAAGCAGCAATTTGAATCCAAACCACAATGTTTTTCTAACCATGACCAAACCGTAACCATAGTGATGTCAGATCAGAAAACGGTTTTATTTTTGCACCAGTGATTTGTGACAGTTTTGGCCAGCGCTTTCAAATGATGACAGTGACAGTGGAATCAGATCAGAAAACACTGTCATTCTGAAGGGGAAATTACAAACGATGTAGTTTGTCGTTTAATCGACCACCAGCTGAAACTTAAACTGCAGCAAAAGAGAATCTGCGCAAATACAAACGGATGAACGACAAAGCCACGTTTACATCAGCGTTTGCTTTTCGAAAATATAAAACAAAGGTTCACAAGAAAAACTTTCCTGTGAGAGGAGGAAGCTTGCAATTTAGCCTTAAGATTAAGACCAAACTGCTTTAGCTGCACATACTGGCATGTGCCTAGTGCAGTATGTTACTGTGTGTTACAATATGTTGTTCACAAACTGACTCATCAAACTTAACTTTGTTTTGATTGACAGGGATTGTTCAATAAGAACAGAGCTAAGTCCTTACACACACAGTACATACCTTTCTTTCAACAGTTCATAGCTGATGAGTTGATGTTCAAAATGCCCTCTTAAGGTAAAGACACCCTCTTTATCAGCTTTTACGGGACAAAAACAGCCTTCATCTTCACTTGACCACCACACCTTCTTTGTTTGTTTGAGGCGGCTTTCAAAGGGTTTCATGAGTCCAAACCTTTCAGCCCATGAAACCATGAAACATGTGCACATTTCACCCAAAAGGGGCAATAACCTCATGCAGTTCTAACAAGGGGATGACATTAAATGTGTCTATCCAGCTAACAGAGATAAGAGGTTTCAGACACCCCATTTTCTGATGGTATTCAACTGTGTGGCTTAATCAGGCTAAAGCTCAAAAATTATTGAAATCAGAAGATAACAAAACACCTCCCTGACAGTGACCAAAGATAAAGACGGCTATTTTTATTAGCACTTAAGAAGACATAAAGGGAAATTAAACAGAGGAGTTTTTGTCAAACCACTAACGAATATAATAGATTCACAGATTTGTCAAGTGGTTTGACCACCTACTGAGCTTTTATTTAAAAAGACTCTTTCAAATTTAATGAAACATTTATTTTACCTTTTGATTTTCTTCTTCTTAGCATGCTGAAGACACGTTTTGTATTACTAATTAAAGTTTACATATGGAAACGTACTTTGCTACTTGACAAAAAAAAGAAGGTAAAAACAACACAGCTTTAATGTTAGTTTTTAATGAGGCGCTCTAGCAAGACTAATAAGTCATTATTAAGGGAGATAAAGGTGTATAAAATGTATTAACTACTTTGACAAAGACCTGAAGAAGAAAAATAACAGAATGAAATTGAAAATGTCAGGGCTTTAAGTGTTGAAACTAATCAGGCGGGCTGTCATTATAAAGGCAAGGTTAATAGCTGCTGACAGAATCACCATCAGCAGACACCAAGATAAGAAAAGGTCTTTTTATTAGCACTGCTGGGTCAGATACACGCTAATACACACATACATATGGTTGTGTATCTGAGCACATATAAATATTCCACACACTCGCAGAGGATCGATGTGGGAGAGCCAGTTGTCATGCATCTCCATGTTGCGGCCGTATGAGGACCATCAGATAGCACCATTCAGCAGGGGGAAGGATTTACAAGTCGCGCAGTGGCCTCGACACCCACACAAAACCCCTCTTTTGTTCCCCCATCACCTGTTCCAGATTTATGACGTCCAATTACAAACGCGTATGCTAACAGTATTCCCCATTAGCCTATCAAATGCTTTAGTGGTTGTTCCCTCAAAAGGGTTATCTGGCCTTTCAGCAGGGGCGTAACCAATTTATAGCCCCCCAAAGAAGATCTGAACAAAGACCTCCCTGGCTCTGCTTTTTGTTTTCCTGCACCGCTCTCCAAGACAGGTAATTAACAGGGAAGGAGTTTGTGGTTAATTTGCGAGATAATTATCTAAATTAAACTGCCTTTCGTCATACGGGGGGCTCTATCTCTCTCTCTCTTACTCGCCTGCATGCATGCAATCTCTCTCTATCATTTGATGAGGGTACTCTGGGTATTGTGCCGCTGTAGAAACAAAACCAGTAATGACATGTTCTTCTTTCTTTCCTTTTGTTTTCTTCTGCTTTGTTTTGCCTTTTCTTTGTTTTTTTAGTCAGGGAAGAAGTAAATGAAGAGGCTAAAGGAGCACAGAGAGAGAGAGAGATATCGAGCAACACGGAAAGAGAGGGAGATAACGGAGAGAATCAGTTTACTTACAGACTTTACCCGATGACAAAAGAGAACAGTGCCATTAACACACACTATAATCTGATCTGCAGCGGCTGTTATTTATCAGGTAGCCCTGAATGGTGGCGCTGATCTGCACGCCACCGTTTGCCTCTCAGAAAGAGCTGGCTCAGGAGATCAGATTACTGAGGCAGGATCTGGAGTGGAAATTCAAATTTAGTCTGCAGGAGTAACATCCAACAGTGATTCAAGTCTGAGTTCCACAGATTTGTAGTAACTGATTATAGTCTTGTTAAAAAGCCTAAAGACCATCATGTGCACAAAGATGATGAACTCTGCAGCAAATAAATATGTTTTAAGGAGTTTCCTCGTTGTCACAAAAATTATATCCTGTATCCTTCATGGTTTTAATCCATACATCCATTTAGACTATAGTATCATTATAAATACTCAACAACACTTTTGCTTTTTCCCCCCATTCATCATGAGCTGAACTCAAAGATCTAAGACTTTCTCTATGTACACAAAAGGCCCATTTCTCTCAAGTATTGTTCACAAATCTGTCACAATCTGTGTTAGTGAGCACTTCTCCTTTGCCGAGATAATCCATCCACCTAACAGGTGTGGCATATCATGATGCTGATCAGACAGCATGGGTATTGCACAGGTGTGTCTTAGGCTGGCTACAATAAAAGGCCACAAGAAAATGTGCAGTTCCATCACACAGCACTGTTTTGAGGGAATAGGGCCAAAAGTGTTGAGTTTATGATTTTGTTCAGTGGATGATCTTAGGTCGTGGGTAAACACGTCTTTCACATGGGACTTATAAACTGATTGTATATAAAGTACATTCAGTAGTTTTTTTCAGTCTGTTTGCTTTGAGTTGCCTGACAAAGAAGAATGTCATAATTCTTTTATTTATCATGTTTACCATGTTGATTGTACTTGCTACAGAGTAAATATTCATAATGTAATTATTTACATTATGAATATTTACAGTTACAATAAGCAAATCCAGACTTGCTCCATATTGAATGAACTGCGAGCAATGGTAAAAGGGACTGGGAGAGTGGCAGTGAGCTTAACAGTGGTAACTGTAAAAGCCGTGGGACACTAGTTGAAGGAGGAGTTTACTAAGTTGCTGACTGAAGCTGGATTTATACTTGACAAAACGAAAGTTAGACACCTACCTTTAATTTATAGTTCAGCGTTGGATTTCAGCGGTAGATAATATCACTTCAATAAACAGATGCATCAAACATGATCAGGCCATATTTCATTATATACCCTACAGAACTTGTGTTTACTATTACTTTGTGATATAGGACTTATACAGGACTGTATTTCATAACTTCTATTTTGAATTCAAAAGGAAACTACTGCCATGCAATCTCCATGTTTACATTTTTCAGATTGATGTAAGCAGAAGATTTTCAGTGAAATGACTTTGTAGATCTTTACATTAATGAAAAGGTGGGGACTACTAAGAGTCCCTTAACGCTGTCTTCACTATCAATAATCCCCACTAGCATCAGACACTAGTAGCAAAAAATACAAGCAGCCTAAACTGACCAATCACAGTTCTTGGAGTCTTTGTAGCTCCAAAGCGTGATATAAGGAGGTGTGAGCCTTTCACCTAAAACACACACATTCAATGCCCAAACCAACTTGTTGTTCTCTCAAAAACTGTTTGCAACAGGTTCTTTTTATAACGGGGGCCAAAAATGTTTATAGGGCAAATTGGGGGCTTAATTATATATTGGTGGGGCTGTGGATTTTCTAGTAAATACACCAATAAACAAGTTTTGTGGTATTTGAATGTCAGTTTCAAGTATCATATGAGCTCTGCAGACACTTCTCAAATACTACACACCAACAATAACAAGTGCAGTTAAGTTAAAAAATATATATTCAGCACTCTGACAGGACGGGTAGATAGGACCCAAGTGCAGACAGAGTGACCGTTTAATGTTGGCCACACTCATGATCTAAAGAAATCACTAGACGGGAATTTAATGGACCAACTAATGAATACATAACTATAGCAAGAGCCTTTGTGGGTGCAACAGCAGTCCGTCATTGTTGGGAGATCAGGGTGGACAGATAGCATCAGAGTGTATTTGACAATTTCACAAATCAAACTTTCAGCCTCGAGTGAAAAACTTTGTGATAAAATTTCATTAGAATTAGCCATTTTCATGCCGCTTTTCAAATTCGATACATCGTAATTTGCATAAAAATGCCTGGATGGAAACCCAGTTAGTGTGTCTGTGTGTCTGTCTCACTTGCTCCGTCCTCATCCATCCCTCCTCACTTCCTCTCTCTCTCTGTACTGTATGAAGGAGGGATGATCGCTCCCTGTCACATCTGTTGGCACGTTGCCATCAAGCCTTGACAGGAAAATAACACTCTTCAGGGAAAATAATACACTCGTTCTGCCGTCGGCGCTCCCAGACACATGCCTCGGTGTGTGTGTGTATGCGTGTGTGTGTGCGCGTGCATCTAAAAGCCTTCGCTGCTGCTGTCAACCTGAGTACAAAGGATCACTTTATATGATTAGTATGCATCTCTGAAAAACATATTGAACAAAAAGCCCTGCCCCGAATGCTGCTCCACGCCAATTAATGGATTAAGAAATTATTTTGAGGCGAGGCTTGTTGTGAGACAGCTATGATACGTGGCTGGAGAGGCATTTCTGTTGTGGTTATTGCCAGCTATAAGGCCTGAATGCATTTTGATCATACAACAGCAACATATACAACCAGATATTTGTCTTTACTGAGTAACAAGGCCTATAAAAACGTCCCTCTGCTCAATTTAAAGCAATGAAAAAGAACTTTGTTCCTCTAAAAAGGCTGATACAAAACACCCTCTGCCAGACCTCGAACAGCAGCACTCCTCCCATTTACTGTAAAGATTCAAACCAGCAACCTTCTACATCGCTCCAGTCAGTGCTGCCTGCTACGCACCATCATCCCAGTGCTGTTCAGAGGACAAAAGCCACTTTGACACGGCAGTTAACCCAAGCCCTACAGAGCGCCAGACCCCCTTTAACCCTCTGCTCACCCAGCTCTCAGTCCTGTGTTAAGAGCTGCATTTATAGATTTTGGAAAAAGCCGAAAATAGCGTTTGAAATCGACTTGGCCCCAACAATGACACACTTTCTTGGTGGTACTCCGCTTTAGGTGTGCATGTGAGTGTGCCTGTCTATGTGTGGGTTTCCTCAGAGAAAGATCTAAACGTGTAAGTGGTCCGCGGCTGTACGATGACATTGGATGTCTATTATTTTTATGTGGAAATGTAATCAGAAGCTAATTATTCATAGTGGCAGACCTATAAGCAACCATTTCTTTTCGCACTAGGGCTTCAACTAAGAATTATTTCAGTGTTTATTAATTTGTCAGTTTGTCAAGAAGTCTATAAAATGCCAGATAATTCTGAAAAATGCTCCTCACAAATTCCCAGAGCTCAAGGTGACATCTTCCAATTGATTGTTCTGTCCAGTCAACTGCCCAATACTAGAAGATATACAATTTGCAACAATGTAAACAGAAAAGGATGAATTCAGATTGTTTGGCAATTTTGCTTTAAAAAGGCACAATGGCATCATGCTCTTAACAACAGGGGGGCAGCATTTCACCTCCTCCCACCGTCCTCCCTCGTACCAGATGCACATTCTCCGTGTCAGAGAGATTCTGCTCCTCCTGCTCTTTTTAAATCCATCATGTAATGCTGATCTTTATAATAATCTCATGAATTAAGCTTTTGATGTCTTCCTGGATTTGCAGGTGTTGCTTCTTCTGCACCAATGATGATCTGCAGTTTGTCTACTCTATTGACACAACTGACAATATGTGGAATATGTGTGTCATTAAAAAAAAACCACAAATATAAACAGCAGTCATACTTTTCCTTATAATAATTGTGGATGGGCAGATTTTAATGGGGGGCAGGGGACTCCAGAACAGCATGAGAGGGAGAAAGACACCAAAAGGATTGGCAAGCACAGGATGCAAGTTTCATCATTTATTAGAATCTGATCATTTATATCATATATAAAATATAATTTATCATTATTGTTTATTGTATTATTATCAGTGTGTTTTCTTGCCAGATTCACTCTCAGCTTTACTGGCTTGCTATGTCAGAACTGCCTAATTGCTTTACATGAGCGGCGAAAGGAGTCCCAGGCAGCACTTTGGCCTCCGATTCACACCCAGTTTGCAGAGTCACAGATCGGGAAGTTGAAGTGGCGGCAGTTGACAAAAAAAAATAAAAAAAGCAGAGGCAGCAGGGCAATGAGAGGTCCAGAGCGCAATGGACAGCAGCTCGTGCAGCAGCACTGATTGATGTCTGACTGAAGGCAGACTGGACGCTACAGTTACTCACTATTGCATCTCGTGGCACAAGCGATATTACAGGTAACTTCATTAGATATCTCTGCTACACAATACATAGACGTCTTTGGTGTGATGTCAGAACAGTTTCTTCTTCACGTTCTGTTAACATGTTAGTTCTTTTTTTGTTTTAAAGTAAGGTTCTGGCAAAATCTTACACATTGTGCTTTTAATAAATGACTTAAACAATAAACACATTATCAGATTTGTTGTTGCTGAATATCCCCACACATTATTTACATTTTACAGTTACTCATTTGGCAGACGCTTTTATCCAAAGCGACTTACATTTGAGGAACAACTTAAGGATTTGAGAAACTGTTAATAAACTTAATGGTATTCCAGATTTTAGGGCCTTTGTTAGAAATAAAAAAGTTTGAGATTAGAGTGCTGAGGAAATCTATGACCATGCAGTTACCTGACGACTTTGTACTGTAATAAATGATAAATGTGGTGTCTCAATGTAAGAAAATAGGGCCATTATTTGCTATATTGGAACACATGAGGAGTGCGTTATCACTCTTATTCAATAACAAACTCCTCCCCAAAAAAAGTTTGAATTCATTAATTCCACCAGAATTGAATAAATGTGATCTTTACCATATAAAAGGGTATATTATAATTCTGCTAGCAGCACTGTCACAATGCAGTTTCTGGTGGTCTATTGCAAGAATTCAGTAGTGCGTGTACTTTGTTGTTATTGGTTATATGATGTGTATATACTGTAATTATTCAGCCATTTCTAGAGGAAAATTAGGTGATAAAGCAGGACCCACCTTTCATCATGTTTATATTGTGTTTTAGTGCTGCATATAACCAAACAAATGTTTAATTAAATTAGCACAGTTAGTCCTGACAGATGCATCTCTTCTCTATAGCTCGTCTTCCATTGTTTTCCTGAGGAAAAGGTGTTTGGTGGAATTTATTTCTTATTTAAAACTAGCTTGTAATCACTCTGTACCAATCACTGAAGCCTTCACAAACTTCTGATTTTGGTTCAACGGTCACTAAGTCTTTCAAGATAATGCGTACCAACCCGGCATCAACACTGCCTTCTGCAGTGTACAGCCCAGTGCACTCACTAGCGGGACTAAAAATATCTTTGCTAATGTAATTACAAATGTATTGAAAAGACTTTCTAATGGTGTACGTGAATGATGTGATACGTGGTCAAAAAGAGAGCGCGTAGAGCCGGCTGCTGGTTTTCTATCCATTATACACGCTGAAGAGAGCTCAATTCTCAATTTCCACCCAACAACATAGAAAATGGCACTCCATTTTCCTCCGCTAATGCAAACAACATAGCTCCTCTAAAATCAATGTAATTGGCTAGACCATTTAGTCGGACTGAATATCTTGTGTAATGCTAGTAGTGGTGTGATGATGGCAGCGTAGTTCCTTTATAGTGAGGGGTGATGGGTGGGGGTCTGGGTAATGGGAGGAGCACTGACATGTGGATGTTTGGGAAATCTATTTAAATATATACAGAGATAGATTTGCATTCATGATGTATGTCAAGCAGGCAGTTAAAAGGTGATGTGTCATTTAGCAGATCAACCTGAGCCAAGCGCTTCTGTTTTATTGTAAGTTTGTTTTACAGTGAGACGCAGTTTATCTTTAATACTGACTTTACCAATAGTTCATGCCCAAAATCTGACTCAGTACTGTTTTTAAAGTCTGGGGAAAAAATCCTGATGGTGTCCACAAACTGGGGCATAGAACTTGAAAGATAGACATTTACGAGACAGGGGAAGACTAATAAAAGATTCTATTCAGTTGCATTATGGGAAATGTACAGTTCTATTTTAGTCTCATGCAAGCTTTGTGCGAGGCAGTAGATCGCCAAATACTAAATTATATCCATTTAATGACCTGAGGAGAAGTTTGTATTCTATAATTACAAACAATTTTACATCATGTTATTTGATATCATATTATTTTCTTCCATTTGACATTTTTATACCCTTCTTCCCAAAAATTATATTCTGGCACTGCAAACAAGTACTGGGGAAACGTTGAACGAGGCCCTGCTCACCTCTGAACCTCCTCTTATATTGTTACTCATCAGATGAAGTTAACCGTATGTCAGGGTCTCCTGAATCTATTGTCTTGTTCAAGTCAGTGAATGTACAACATGGAGCTGTTTCGAAACACACTTCCTGCAACCCATGTTATTAATTAGTAAAGCCTAATGTATCTCTTTGCCAGCTTTTGCTGTGTAGTTCGACACTGCAGTAAAAGCTAAGGCAGCATAAACAAACATCTTCATCAAATGTACTGTCAGATCATCCACACAGCAGGACCAGTTGATCGCGCACACCTGATACAACCATTAGGTTTCAAATTTTCTTTCTCCTTCAGTGGGATAACCAATAAAAAAAAAAAAAACTGTATTTGTCCAACAAACTTGCTTATTGTGAGTCAGCGCGAACACAAGCCTGCTCACATTTACTCTTCTCCTCACACAGAACACCAGAAATAGAAGAGGACTGAGCTGCTTACTGTTAGGAAATAGCAAAAATTGGGTTAAGGAAAAGTGTGTCTTTTTTGTGTGTTTTACATAAAATGTACTTGAACCCAGGCTATATTAGTCGATGCATTAGAGGCAGAGAGCGCCTGAGCGGCTCCTCTGTGCTGGAGGCCCTCTCACCAGGATCTGTTTGTCAGCTCCCACATTTACTGCGTGGAGAATGAATGCAGAATGCTGGATATTCATCACATTAATGCGGTTTGATAGCAGCCTGGCACTTTGAAGCAATTCTGTCCACAGGAAGGCTCTCTTATCCCACTGGTCCATGCTTTTTCTGCAAATGGTTGGGAACCCTGCATGCCACTTATGTTTGCAGCCTTATTTTTAAAAACAATTTCAGTGTAGTTGTGTTGGTGGTAGATTTGGCTTTTTTATCTATCTACTGTAAAGCTATTTGTTTTGGTTTTGTTGCCATTGCCTCTTACCTCATTTTGTGAAATATCAACTTGGGCTTAAAGGGCTTAGATTTTTAATCTGTGTTTAAAAATCTTGAAATAAACTGGATGTTTTTTGGGCTAATTAAAAATCTCATGTCATCTTTCTTTCCTTTTGAACTAAGTGAAGATGTGCAAAATGATATTCTACAGCTAGGGACATCATTGCGATCACAAATCAATCACGTTTTGCTGAACACTGCCAATATCAAGATGTCTTGTATTAAAAAGCAACTATAATAGAATAATCTTATTTCTATGTCATGTTTCTCAACAAAGTGCTTTAAAAGGCAAATAAAAAATGCATAATGCAACAAAAGCAGGTAAAGTTGATGAAAATATAAAATGGCAAGAGTGGAAGGGTAAAATTAAAAGAGAGATACTGAATTTTCACCAAGACTTTCTCATAAAATAATGCTTCAGAGACACTGTCAAAGAAGTACTGGAGCTTTAACTGCAAAGGCACCATTAGTCACCAGCCGAGACCTAAGAATAACCAGCAGAGCCCCATCAACCAGGCACATTAAGAGTCAACAAATCAGTGATATATGTCAGAGCAAGGCAATTTAAAGTAGTGAAGGTCCGCAGAAAAAATTTAAAATCACTGGCTCTACCACTTGCTCAGAAAAACGCGGATCTGCCTGGAAAATTGCACAAAGATCTCTAACCATTTGCCTAACGATTTTTCGTCCAATTAATTCTGCATCACCTCAGCTTTATCATCATTAAATCTGAGAAATGTTCGTGCAACAATTCTACACAACTGTATGCTGAAAATTTTCCCCTTTAATTGATCTACATTCTGTGTTCAAACGTGTTTAGTCATCAGCATTTCCTCAATTTAGATTTCTATATTTTTAATGGCAATTTTTCCACTTTTTTAATGTCCTAGCGAGAAGTTTTACAAAAGATGAACATACTGTTTTTTCCCCAATTCTAAGTTGTAAGGGGTTGGTTTTTTGCTCTGGTGAGAACTGTGTGCGCTCCCCCTACCTGTGGCATACCATTTCCTGTCACCTATGCCCCACAATATACAACCCTGTGCCACTAATGACTGCCACCCAGTGTCTGAGATACTTATGCAAAATGTACCTAAACATAAATGGTTCCTACATATTTGATATGACTAGCGTCATGTGCAATGGATTAGTACAGTCCACCAGGGGTTGGGGATAGATTCGTAGACTAAAGGTGGATGCTGGGGTGAAACAAGTGTGCAGACTTTGCTTCAAGAGTGCAGAATTTGTTTTTGTATTCAGTGCATGTTAGTGAACTGAAGTATGACATGATATATTCCTCCACAACCAATTTTATTATTGCTCATTGATGATTCTGGTTTACAGTTGCATGCAAAATAAACTAAAAACATTTATACACAGTGTTAATGATGCTCGCTAATGATTTCTACATGTGTGTAATAGGTACTACAGGGTTTATGTCACATTGTGTCTTTATATTTGTTTACAATTTGATTTAAATTATCTTCTAGTTTTGAGTTTTCTTTCTGATTATTTATTTATTATTTGTCTGTCTTTTTGTTTTTTCTTGATGTGCAAAAAATTACAAATTCAAAAGTATTTTAGAGTTTACGTCCACATAAAATAAGTCACAGTTCAGGCCTTTTCTGCAGCACCACAATCTACCATCTTATTTTTCCCCTACAGTCTTTACACCCAGTTAACCTTCAAGGAGTAAAAAGCACAGTCACACAATTTAGTCACATTTGAGAACTGAAGCTATTGGTGCATCAACAGGTCGAGACTCTGAGCTCACATAATGGCAGTCTTTATTCCACTCAAGCTTGTTTGGCCATTGTGGTACAGTTACTGTAGTTTACATAACATAACAATCGCTTAATGCAACCATAGTGAGACAGAGGTAATATGTCCCACCTGCCTATTAATGTATTTAATTTTTCCGCCTCTGGAAAAAAAAAGTCCAGAATCCACCAATTATCAGGATTAATATTTTAGAGTAGTTTAGTTACTGCAAACTGTACAATACAAAAAGAAACGATTCATATTATTCTCACAGCGTGGTCAAGCTCAGTGGTCGTTACCCTGTGGTGTGAACATTTCTCAGTTAATATTCAGATATTTTGCTCTGGGTTGATGCACCTAGAGACAATAAAAGCAGGAATGTTTTGTGTTTTGTGCTCCCCATGGTCAAAAAGGTTCCTAGACATTTTAGATATTTCAGGTCATTTAAAAAATAATAACAACAACAAGTCAAAATGAGCCAAAATTACAATATTAATCAGATCACAGATCATAATTTGATGTGTGTTTCATTTCCTGCAGATTTCTGTAAGAAATGCTATTCTGAAATTTGAAACATTTTAATTTGATTTATTTATAAAATCAGCTTTCTGTCTCAAAATCTCAATTTTCGTTATAAAAAACACACTTCAAACATAAGCTTTCATAGCCAAATAAAAAGAAAGGATTTTTTTTCTTAAATCAAGTATTGAACTGGTTAATAATGCTTCATTCCTGAGCTGAGCAAAATAGTGCTGTACATGAAATCTTGTAATTGACATGTCTCATATAGCGGACATTCTCCAGCTGTTTCCCTCAGCACACTGCCTGTCGGACGCACAATAACCTGTGAACTGAGGGAAGTGAGAAAGACGACCACACGAGATGCAACAGCAGGCTTTGAATTTTATGCACGTGTTGTTAGTGTCTGTTAGCCTCTAGACAGCTGTAGGCGTTATCCAGTTTATAAACACACCGGGACTACAGTAGAGAGTCAAGGCTTCAGTGGCCTTTCTGAGGTTTAAAGGAGCAGTTTTAAGGTGGATATCAAGCTCCCTCTGGTGGAGAAACTCTTTATGGCTGCACTGAAGAAAAGGGGACACCCTTCAAGCACTGTACTTCACTCTCGGCGAGTTTAAAACAAGTTGAAGGTGCAGAGCTTTGTATGACAGAACAATCACAAATATCCGTTTATGTTATGACCTCATTTAACTTTAATAATGCATACACCGCTGATGGGTTTAGAACTGTAAATATGTAGAAAGAGGTTAATAATTAGTTATATTTCTGGACTTCTAAGAAACCGGCTTGGCTTTACATTTTCAGCTCCCTTTGAGGAATATGAAAAATTCTTTTGACTATTTAATAGCATTCACGAACCACAACTGTCAACATAGGGTTTATGTCCGTTGAGTTGCTCAGAAAACCTGAGAAAGACTTAGAATTACAAATTGTTTTAGCAGGATGTTGGTGGCACCTCTGTGGGGACTAGACAGAATTCACAAGTGTGAAAACACAATCTAAAGGCATAAGCCACTGAAGCTGGCAAAGAGTCTTGTCAGGAACACAATGACTAAAAAGTACTTGTGAATTTAATTTAAATGCATCAGATTAAATAGAAAATAACATGTGTTATAACTTCTTAGGCCATTTGCATTTACATGTAAGTGAACTGAAGACGAAATGAGAAATCAAATGAGACTTCTTCCATGGTGGCACTTACAACAGTAGGTGTCTGTCTGTTAGACTGTGCTGCTATCTAGTGGTTATATCTGGACTTACAGCATTCATTCTTCATCTTTATCAGCAACATGTCTGTCCAGGACGGTGAGTCAGGTCAAGTCTAGGACTGTATTTACCATTTCCATATACAAATGTGTTTCTGATTTATTGTAATGTGTTTGAATATATTTAAATTAATTATGTTGTCTCGTCTTGTGAGAATAACAAAATTGAATGCAACCCTGTTGGTGCATTCCCACATAACCATGAAAATAAAATTAAAAATATAAAAAGTCTGGGCTAAAAAAAATAATGTTCTAAATATACAAATAATCTAAAGTGAGTAGATTACTAAATATGTAAAACAACACAGTACTATAAAAGCTGAGATCTCTCCAGGATATCGTACATAATAAGCAATGTCCACGTGTGTTTGATTTGATTAGATGGAAAATAGGAAAACGTGAAAGTTCACTGTTACACAAACACTAAAAGAAGGTATGTACACAACTTTAAATAATCAGATTCAAGTCAATATGGATCTGTAAACTAGTAAACAAGTTGCAAAAAGCATTCAAAAGTAGCTAAATGTTTGTTGCTCTCACATACAGAACACAAGAGCTTCAACCAGACAGCCACAACTCTTGCAACTTTCCAGCAACAGATGATTATCCATTCATTCTAAAGCATTCAAAATAAAGTCACATAGTTACACATAGTCACCATAGTCGTTTAAACTTCAGGAAATCTGTGAAAATGTATCCGTATAAGTGTTGTGTGAGACTTTCTTAGCAAAGTCCAACGACGCACAGGAAGGGACGTGTTTTAAGATTCTGGTGTGTTTGTAATAAACACGAAGAAGAAGAAAGTCATCAGAATGAGCTGTGGCAGCTCACTTGGCACAACTGAAAAGATCACCACCAGCAGGGACTCAAGTTTCAGAAGCGGAGGATTCAAACAAAAAGACAGTTTGCTTGACAGGTGATCTCTTGGAAATATCACACTGCAGCATTATAAAACAGGAGATGAACCTTATTTGTAAACTAACATCAGACCTGCTGCTTTAAATGAGGCTGTACATCAGAAACTATGAGGAGATGTAAGATGTAAAATAAGGGACTGCTGATGTGCCAGCCAGAGACAAAGGTCTCTCTTTATCTAGTCTCTGCTCTCTCTAATAAATTGCTCCATGTTTAAGAGACATACAGCTCTTTAGCCATTTGGAAAAGCAGGTTATTATGTTCGTAAATGGGGCCAGAATAAGAGATGGGGAAGGGTTGTTGAGATGCAGCAATTACACTAAGTGGTCCTTTGTTGAGCATCTAACCTTTTGTAACTACCTCTCCAGCATTTCCACCACCAGATGAACCTGCCAGTAAGAGGGATCCCAGTTGGAGATCATCAAACAGTTTTTTTTTGTAACAAGCATCTTAAACTGAACCTATTTGAAAAAGTGAGGCTGTACCCTAGCTGATGTTTCTATCGTGATGCAGAAAACATGAATGTAACTGTTCAGCAAGATGCCAGCCTGTCAGGCACACATTCTTATTCTAACAATGTAAGAGCAACACATGGACTGAGACAGTTCAGGTCACTAAGCCTCTGATCATCAAAGTCGTCTGGTAGACTAAGATCAAATAGAAGAAGTTGGTCACATTACCACTGCATTTTGGCTTGATAATTAAATGCCATTGATTCTTCAGACGATGAGGTAAAAAAGATTAAAAGGGTCGCAATGTAAAGGGTGATGCTGTGTGACGTCGCCTCAATCTCAGTCATTTCTGTCACAAACTTTTGGGACGCTGCAATGAACAATAATGAATCATTTAACAGGAACTGGGTTCACTTGATTCCTTTAACTTTGACCGAATGGTTTGTTCAGTAAGTGAGTTGCTTGGACCAACTAACGGCAACTGATATAACTGACCAAAGTCTACAGTTGCACTTATGATTAACTAGTCCATTGTTGATATGATGTAAAGGTAACCATGGATGACTAAAGAACAAACCGAGGATGAGGAGTGCAAGTTTGTTTCAGTAAAAACATCCCTGCAGTCACCTCTGGCTTAGTTTTGTATTTCTATCCTTTATAAATTGAAATTGTCCAAAACATACAGTTTACTCATCAGTGTGCTGTGGATATTTTTTTGGTTTTATTAACTTAAAAGATTTTGGCAATTACAAACTTTTTATTTAGTATAGTTTTGTTTATGTCATCTTTTCCCTCTATACATCTCCCATTCACCAGGCCATGAGTATACTTAGAAAGCTAGGTGGGTAACAATGTAATTAGAGGTCGACCGATATGGTTTTTTTTCACGCCGATGCCGATACCGATACCGATCTTTTGAAATCCGGGTCGGCCGATGGCCGATTAATGCTGCAGATTTATTTTGGCCAATATTTGCTTGGTTTTTAACCTCTATTTGAAATATAAAATGTAAAAGAAATGATAATTACTTAACAGACAAACTTTCTCAACAAAAACATTTATTGAACACTTGAACAATGAACAATCTGCCCTCATAAATTAAAAATGTATAATGTAAAAAAACATATATAAATAAATCACGTGTTCCACGACAACACTAGGCTGCCCACAGATGCGCCTGCCTAATAATCGGCTTGATATACTTGGATATTGGCCGATGCCGATTATGTTAAAAAATGCCAAAAATCTGCCGATTAATCGGTCGACCTCTAAATGTAATACTACAGGAAAATTAAAAGATAGTATGGGTCAAGGTTTAATCCCATTGTTTTTTTGCAAAACTTGTTTATCAACTCAACTTTGTGGACCAAGTTTCCTCTCTTAACTACAACAGCTTGTGTTTTCATGTTAAGAACCCTGACACCCCCAGTTCTGGGGTTTTCACGCACACCATTTATGGAGATAGTGTCCAAAAGTTGAACCTATTCAAGTGATACACCTCCATAAAGCTAGGAATCCAAGCTAAAAGCTCACCACTGCAGTCACAGCCCTCCTGATTTATCTCATCTCATGATCTGAGAGCCGTTCTCAGTTATGTAACTCATCACTGTAAGAACCAAACTCATGAAATAACCCGTCGGAGAACAATAACAACCAACGAACATGTATACATTTACAACTACAATTGTGCCTGGCCGTTTTTAGTCCCAAATGACTCTACTATTTACAAGTGCCGCCATCTTGAAAACTCTTCAACTGCCTTCTGACATCTCCCCTCTGGGTCTGACATAGACGACACCCTATTCTGTATTCTGTTCCTCTCACTGAGATAAGAAAATCGATACCCCACACAAAATGGTTTGGTGAGATTTACCTGTAATGTGGTTGTATGGAAATAAATAGTGTTTTGATGAAAAACTCCAAGTAAACAGTCAACATGTCCCAAACATGGAGACTGTCTGGATAAATCTTTATAGATTGTGTCATAAATGTGGCCTTTTAGTTTCTTTTCATCAACTTTACAGTAACAGTTGTATTCAAGGTGCATAAAACATTCAGAATCATGGTTATAATTGTGATAATGCCTTTGAAATTTCGATATTATACAAGGTGAGGGTGAAAATTGGTTTACCTAGAATGGTGTCATATTTCTTCGCTTCTGACCTATCAAAGGAGGCCAGAAATATGCATATAGGACTAATGGTTGAGGACTTGATCCCGACTCATTTTGGGTTTATTTAGGTGTGTTTTTCCCGGGGTTAGGGGCAGATAGGGGAAATACGTTAGCTTTAGTTTTTCTGTGAGAAGTTCAGTTGATGAGAGCGGAGGAGGCAACAGAGTTACTCTCTCTGCCATCACTTCTGTATGGCCTTTTGTAAACTGATCACAGACACGCCGACTTAGCACCATATGTCACATGACTAAAGAGTGGCTAAGTGATGAAACAAATAGTTGCACATAAACCTACTTGCAGGGATGCTGCTACACATTTTGGGTACTTGAGACCTCCCACACCTACCTGCCCTTATTGCTTTTACAATCTACAGTATAGCCTGTATCAGGTATTTTCTTGAAGCATCCTTGTGAAAGAAATAATGGCCTTATAAGCCACCAAATGTTTATACTAAACGTTTCTGCAAAACGTTTGTTTTCCTAAAATAGGCCTTTATGGTTATGTTTAGGCACTCAGGAAATGTTTTCCAAAACCGAAACACAGCCCTGATCTTTTTAGTAGCCTCAACTTAATTATCACGGAGACTCAGGTAAAATCCCCAGTGTCAAAGTCCTGAGTTTGACCATCCACCGTCCACCATGACGCCTCCCTCTGACTGCGATAGGAAATGTAGCTCTTCCTCAACTGGGAGAAAAGAAATCATGTAATAGAGCATAAATTCTGAATATCTTCCAAAGCTGAACATTTTAACTCAAAGCTTCCTGGTCTGATTTGAAGAAATATGAAATTCTTCTCTGGCTGACCTCTTCCTTTTATCCCTTTACTAACATGAACTTGTCCATGAAGTTGAACATTACCTGTATAATGGTTCATACCAATAAACATGCATCATTGGCTGTTACCAAGACAGATCGACTGATTGGAAACACACAAGTATGCATTCGTAGGTCGAGTGCAGGGGAGAGTTTCAATGTCTCATGATGGTCTAACTTGAACAGTTTGAGGGCATGAAAATGGCTGAAACTGAAATATGTTTGCATGATCTGGGCATTTGGAAACGCTGATTATGTGATCACCTTAACGTAAAGAGATTTCACCTTCCATAACTGACAACTGAGGAGATTTGAGTTTCTCTTTCCCATTCGCTTTCAGTGATTAAAGACAGAAAGTGAAGAAAAACTAAAATTAAATCCTGTACCAAGTATACAGTATGAAATATGCAAAAAGCAACACTTACATCAGCTTGGCTCAATCCAACTCCATATTTTTGTAAACATCCACATGTCTTTGCTTGTCAAATGTGCACAGTTATCATCCACAAAGTTTAGGAAGTTTGGTCCTGAGGGTGCAAAGGATGACAAAAGTGTTTCAGTATCTTCTTTCTTGAGCTTCTTGAGCTCAACATTCACCATGTTGAGCTGTGTCAACACATTCACCATGTTGATTTCCAGACAGCTGGGGAAGATGTTGTTGGAGCATCTGCCATTATTATCTCTGAACAAACCCTTTAGTTTTAAATATTAAGTTATATTCTGTAAATTGTGCTGTAAATTGCCCCATTGGATGATACAGACATCCATTATGTCCAGCAATGTCAGCTGTAACTCTATTAAAAGCATCCATGTTGTTGTCCTCTCTATGTTAAATTACTCTTCACATACTGAAGTACAGCGTCACTGAAGTTAGAACAGTGTCCATTTTTTTAGGGTTTTTTCTCACAACCACTCATCTTCTTTTTCTGCTGATCCTCCAATTCTTAGAGAGCAAAAATCATCAATCACATCACATAATCCATAATCTTCCAAATGAAGCAGAAATCCTTTCCTTGGAACAAAAAGTGTGCTGCTGTCTGCTTGCCGTTGCTGAGAAAAGTGATCCATAAACACCTGTTGGCTCGCCGAGGCAACCCCCATTAAAGTTTGACTTTTGCTGGGGGAGGGGGAGACTGAGAGGTGTGAGAGGAATGATGGTGTTAGTCCTAACAGAGAGGAACAGGTTGATTGAGAGAACAGAGAAAGAGAGGTGAAGGATGGAGAGTTGAGGAGTCGAGCATCCTGCAGTCTCTCAGCCAGGAGGATGAATGGAAAGCCTGCCTCTCTTGCCTCCTTTTATATTCTCTCTTCCCCCGCTGCCTCGCTTTGGCTTTTACCCTGGCTTCAATATGTGTGTGTGTGTGTGTGTGTGCGCGAGCAGAGAGAGACCTCTTTCAGAGCAGCAGGAATATATTATAACCCAAACAAAAGGAGCCGGCTTATTGTTTATGAATTACTAGCCTTCCAAAGCCAACAAAGGCCCCTATTTTCATAGAAAACTCCATTTTCATTTCAGCTCCATTTGATTACCAGAGCAAAGACAATAAAAAGGCCTCTCTGGTCTGGTTGCAGCGTCCCAAAGGGATTCAGTTCTCCTTCTCTCGCTCATTCAACGCTACTGAAAAGGTTTCTTTATTGCTTTCTTTTCAGGACCGACGTCAAATGGGCTTTTAGGAGTAAACCAATGACAAAAAATTATTGCTTGGCTATTTTGTACAATAACAGGGCCGGGAGAAAGAGAGGAGTCCTGTGTTGTCTTTGTCATCTTTCTTTCCCTTTTCTTTTGCTCCTTTCTGCTACTGGAGGGGAAAATTGCAGAGGCTGGAAATTAATGGCAAGGCTTTGACGGGAAAGAGAGAGAGCAAGAAGAGGGAGATACAATGCAACAATACCAGTCAAATCTAAGTTATCACTCGCTATTGAGCACAGTGAACAGACCAGAAAGGTACTGTAAGGCCGCAGAGGAGTTTGGATGCTTGTGTGTTTGTGTGTGTGTTGTGGGAGCACCATCACAGACCAGAGACCTGTTGGTTCCACGGCCAAAAACAATGCAACCCCAGTGACTCGCTGTCATTTAATCTACAATGGAGCTTTCAATAGTGTGTGTGTCTGTCCCACTCACTATTTTGCAGGTGTGTGTAGAGATGTTGTCAGAAATAATGATGCACAGTTCAGATCTTTGATCCTCGGTCAGATCTTCACAGAAGTACATTTTGTAGATGCCTTAAAGTGAATATGTTTTCTGGTTAAAAATTAATTAATTAATTAATTAATGCTTAACAGACACATTTGTCTGTGGATGACAGGGCTAATGACTCATCTGTAACACAATGCAGAGATTTCGGGTTTGATTTTGGTTACAAACTCCACTTTCTTTTAGATCAAAAAGTCTGCACCCTTCAACTTAACTTTTTTACCCTGAAGCATCTCAAAGCCAACTTTACCTTTGAGCTGTTACAAATGAATGACCAGAGATTGGTTTTGGGGGGAAAACAGTGGTTGTTGTGTTGTTTTAAATTGAGGACAGGTGCCTATTCACCCAACACTTTCCCATTCTTTAGTCTAAACACCCACGTATTCTGGATATTAGATTTAATTTGAATTAATAAGCTATAAAGTCAATTCAATTTGCTACACACAGTTTTGGTGCTATAGCAGGTAATGGTTGCAAATGTTAGCTAACACAGATATAGCTATGTAACTGGAAAGTTTTTTAGTATGTCAAGGGTAAACAATAAGTAAAAACAGGAAAAGTGTTCTGTACCGCATCACTACACTTGCCTTAAGTCAAGTCACCTAATTATGATGTCTGGTCTCTAATTGAGAAAAGCCACATGCTGGTGCAGTTGTAAATGCACGCAGAACACAGTGCATTTGAAATACAAGCAGTATCGACCACACCACATCTGGAGGTAGTCTGGACATCTCAGCCAGGTGTGCGTGCTATACAGTCAGTGCAGTCAGACCACATTAATGCAATCAGACTAAAGAGGAAGGTTGAGAGACTTCAGTCTAATTGAACTTTGAAGCATAACATGAACAACAAGGGTCTCCACTGACCAGTCACTTTGAAAGATGGCTAACTCCTCATTCACATGACAAGGCTATCAAATTTATTATTTCAAATTCATTATGTTTGGGATATAATTAACACACTATGTTGAGCAGCTACTAAACATGTTGTTTGATAAGTTTGAATGCATGTTTTGTTTGTGGTTTTCAAGATATTTGTGTTTAATTCTAAAGCAGCTTTAACTGTATGTCCAATGGATGGACGACCGCATGTATGTTACATGAGCACTGAGTGGCTGCTAAAAGATGGGGGGATAAGTATTTCTTAAAAGAAAAAAGATGAATAGCATCAGCACACACTGGCTATAGAAGATGCTCTTTCATCTTTTGCTTTACCTCCTTTTTTTGTCCTCCTGGATGAATATTTGGCTCGAGACAAAAGGTGAACCAATCAATTATTCCTCTTGCAGGGCCCTGGTGCTGTTGTGAAAAGCGTTGACATTTGAGCTTTCCAGACGACATCTGCAAATTTATATGCCTTCCATTGTGTGAGGCAGCCAGCCCTGTATCAAAGGCTGTAAAAGGCCTTGTCAATTTAGTAAGGACAACTCCACAAAGACTTCTTTCTCCTCTGTTGTTATAGGAATAATGCTTTTCACTGGTGTCCTGCCAAAACCTGCTGGCAATTTGGCCATGTGATGTTATCGATTGCATTGATAAACAGATCTAACACTGAAACCATCGAACTGTCGGTAATGCATTGTGGAACATCATAACTGTATGTGTGGTGATCAGATTCAACAACACCTTCTTTACAGTGAATGGTGGTGTTTCTCCAATATACAGCCATCTGAAACCACTGGTAAACACTGTCAAAATAAAATATCCACTTTCTGTGCAGTCATAAAGTAGGTAAAACTATACGGAGATAAAAGAGTCTCAAAGACAAATACACGCACTACATTCACATATGCACACACAGGATTCATACATGCAAACACGTGATTCATAAATACACACAGGATACACAAATGCACACACAATTCACAAATGCACACAAGATTCAGAAATGTATTTCTGATGCACACACAAATATATCTTCATTTACAAACTGCTTGTGGTCCGTGAACTTGGCTCGACTCACAAATGCATTTTTTTTTATACAGGGAATGATCTGCAACCAATCAGATCTCTCCCTTGTTTCAGCCAATCACAAGAACGCACCCCACGTAGGGGATGATTTACGCATAAGCCAGTCACATGAACGCATTTACACAGCGCTATTTCCATGTGGTGCGGGAGCGGGCCGTCTCTGACTGACCAATTTTTACCAATATTGGATTGCGATTTAATGTCCATGTGATCGCCACAATACACTTACTTTACTACACGCGTATACTGTTGTGCATTTTTCCTGTCCGTAAAAGCGGCGGATGGCCCGACGATTTCACCCACCACCAAGTTACCAGCGGGTGGCGGCTGCTACTTTCATTCCTTTTGTCACACTAAAGTTTATGTAGTGACAGTTTCTTTCAAGATTAAAGGCCATTGCACAACAAGAAGGCAAGGTACAGCGTAACGTGCAGACGAAGCACCAACTTCGAAGCATCAACTTCATCTGCAGACTGCTTTACTCTTGGGTGTCATATGACCAGAGTTTAATCGCAGCCTTTGCATTAGAAAATCTTGTTTTATTACCTCGCAAATGCAATTAATCGTTCAGCCCTAATGAGCACTTAAAAAACTGCTGTGTCTTCAGTCTGCTGTCCAACTCCCAAACCATCTCAGTTGGGTTTAGGTCACCATCACACCTCCACGCTTCACGGTGGGAACCACACATGTGGAAACCATCTGCTCACTTTTTCTGCGTCTCACAACTTAATGGCGGGAGGAACCAAAAATATCAAAAATATTTGGACTCATCAGACCAAAGTACAGGTTTCCACTGGTCTAATGTCCATTCCTTGTGTTTTTTGGCCCAAACAATTCTCTTCTTGCTGTTCTTCAGTAGAGGCTTCTTTGCAGCAGTTTGACCATGAAGGCCTGATTCACTCAGTCTCCTCTGTACAATTGATGTTGAGATATGTCTGTTACTTGAACTCTGTGAAGTCTGTGTTCATCCGAGGTGCTGTGAATTTGCGGTTTCTGAGGCTGGTACCTCTAATGAACATTCCATCTGCAGCAGCGCTAACTTTTGGTCTTCCTTTCCTGAGGTGGTCCTCATGAGAGCGTGTTTAGTGTGTGATGGTTTTCGCAACTGCACGTAAGGATACATTCAAAGTTCTTAAAATTTCCCAGACTGACTGACACTTATTTGATTGGTTTTTGCCATAACATGCCATAACATTAAAGCAGTACTTGAAGAGGGATATTCACCGGATAGAACTGTGTATCAACCTATGCATAACACAACTGATTGTCTCAAACACATTAAAGGGGACCTATTATGCTTTTTCACATTTTATGACTTATCTACAATGTTGGATGTTCATGTTAAACATGGGCAAAGTTTCAAAAAATCAGGTTAAAGCATTTAAAGAAATCACTGTGAGCAAAAACCTCAGGTTTCCTCCTGTTCTAAACGCTCTGTTTTGAACTGCTTTTTGTACCAATGGCTCCTTTCTACATAATACCGAACCAGACAGAGCCAGTGTTCCATATAAGGTCATGTGCTCCCACACATAGCAACACTTATGCTGCGTTCCCAGCATCTCGGAACTGGGAAATTTCCGACCTCCAACTAGGAAAAATACCCCGGAACGCCACTTGAAGTCGGATTTCCTACTTGTGAACTCGGAGAAAAAATTTGTACCCCGACTTCACGAGTAGCAGCTGAMTGACGTCAGAAAACAATGTCAGCGCCCATGGAAGCACACTTTGTAAATGGTAAACCATAAACTAAACGGCAACAAAACGTAGGCCTATATTTGCATGTATTTGAATTAAAATAATACGATCATGCAGTAAAACTTGTTCTGCATGTATTTTGATGTAGAAATATGTTTTACACATACGGTAGCTGGCTACAG